>OY747711.1:13106413-13108913 GCA_963556495.2 Valencia hispanica | reverse complement strand
TAGTTGTGATGTCAAAAGGGAGTCCAGCTGTGTACCATCAACATATTCCTAATAATGTGTCCAGCAAGTGTAGCTTCTAACTATAATTGGTCCGCTTGGTTTGTTCAGTCCTATAATTCCCCACTCCTGGCAAGAGTCCACAGATTTGCACAGTTGTTTCTTGTACAATAAACAATTCTGGCATGCTAGCTCTGATCTTCAGCCCATACATTTTTAAGTCACTGGTAGGATCTGTGTTAGAGCATATACCACCAGCACATTTCTTCGATATGCTGATATACAGTATGGTGTGTGGGAGTGTGTCCTTTCATGAAGTCAAATCCTAACACTCCTTTTCCACATGGATTTCTGTTGCATGAGACACTTATCTTACCATTGATTCATGCTTTCTTCCTCAGGGTCTCAGGGACCTTCACATTCACTGGCTCTCAATCCAGCAGTGGACCCTTATGTAGTGGAACATGAGATTTTGGTGGAATGCTATACCACAGATATGCAGCAGACAAATCTGCACCAACTACGTGAGGTTATGTTGTCAAGATGAGCAAAAATCTCAGAGGAATGTTTCAAGGAGCTTTTCCACTCTTTGCCACAAGAAATTGTGTTCTGCAGAGAAGAAGTTGGTAAACCAAGTTTCAGTCACTTGTTCCTAGTGAAATGGCTAGTATAACTTAGTTTGGTCAACTGTATTTTAAATACTTCATTTGAGTTCCTACTTTAGTTCTCACACCCAGAAACTAAAAGTTCATTTGGACGGGAATGAGATGAACTAACATTACAGTTTTTGCTACAATGGGGGCTTGAGTAAAACATGCATGGCAGTCACAAGCATAGATGTTGCAAAGAACATCAAAGCAATGATATTCAAAAAGTCATCCACACAAACATACAAAAACATAGATTTAGCTAAATGCATCACAATACACTTCCTACCATCTGACGGTTTCTAAATTACCTGCTTTCATATCCTAAAATAAGTCCCCACCCACCATACAAATCAGGGTCATTCTCTCTGACATGCTTCCACAAAATGTACAGCTGCTAGTTACGCTACCATCGTAATATGTCAACATATGGGTGCTGGGACACTTTGGAAATGCATCACTTTGTGACGTTTTTGCTGCTTACTGTCTTAGCACAATTTCCAGTCCAAATGTGTCACTCTTGAGAACATAAAAATGGAGTCTGCTCGGAGCTTGGATGTGTGCAAAGTACATGAGTTCAAGGACATACCGAGCCTTATATGAGTAGAAATTCATGTACCTGGATACCTAGATAAAGTGCTTCATATTTCACTATTACTTCTCCAGTGCTGAGAATCTAATAGCAAAGATGGGTTTCTATGATACAAATACCAGAATATGAGTGACACGGCTTTGTTTTCTTCTTCTGTGTTTTAGTGTGTGTGCATGCATGTGTTTTGTATATCTTTGAACAAATCTGTCACACAATTTAGACTACACACATCTTTGTTTTTTTACATATTTGTGGTGCCCACAAGTGACACATAAACAGACACAAATGCCGCACACAAATGTGAATACAGAGTGCAAACAGTAATAGATATTCAATAGCTGGGAGCTGTGGAAGGGTTCCGCTATATCTGTCAGCGCTGCCTAGCAAAGGCGTGGCAAGTTCAGATGCTATCACCACAAACGGCTGCATCAAAAGATTTAGTGTCCCCGCCATCCCTCCCTCCCTTGAGGTTGGCCGTGTGGTGCAGTCCGCTGGGCAGAACAACAAGAAGGAGGGGAGGGATGCCGAAGAAAGACGACAGGCATGGGACAGATAAGAGGGAAGCAACACCAATATAAGCCAGGGGAGAGGTTTGAGGGGGAGGACAACAGAGAAAGGGGGAGTGAAAAAAGAGGTCTAAAAAGGAAGGGAAAAGAGGCACTGTGGCTTCTTTTTACCCCTTCATGAGCACCTCTTGAGAAGCGAGGCTCAGGATAATTAGCTAAAAGTATCACTAACTGTGGCAAACTACAGTGAACAAAATTAAATGTTTATACAAAAATTGTGACTTTGATCATTGCACTGTATGCAAGAAAAGATAATTGAATGGGAAGCAAGACAGAGCCAGTACTACACAACTAATTTTGAAACAGCTGCACATTGAGCACTTTTACACACTATTTCTATAAAGTTATCCTCTTTAAGCAGTGTCAATGTTGTTAAATTCCATGGCATACCATGTGAAAAAAATACTCGTTGACTCAGCAAACTGCAGCAAACTGCTGATGCAGGGCATGGAAATTGTGAGCAATAAAATGATTCACTTTTACCTTTGTTCTTTACCTCAGAACACACAGATTAAATTTACTGTATGCAGTTCATAGCACTGTTGCCTTGCAGCAAGAAGACCTGGGGTTCAAATCCAGGCCTGGGATTTTTCTGCATAGAGTTTGTATGTTCTCCCCGTGCATGTGTGAGTTCTCTCTGGGTACTCCAGCTTCCTCCCAAAGTCCGAAAACATAACTGTTAGGTACATAGGTATCTC
>OY747711.1:12906413-13101413 GCA_963556495.2 Valencia hispanica | reverse complement strand
TAAAGTATAAATACCCAAAATGTCTACTTAAGTAAGGTAACGAAATATTTGTACTTTGTTACTTGACACCTTTGCCCCAGTCTCAAGTCTCTTGCAGCCTCTGACAGATTTTCTTCTTGGATTGCCCTGTGTTTAACTCCATCCATCTTTCCATCCACTCTGACCAGCTTTCCTGTCCCTGCTAAAGCATCCACACAGCATGAGGTTACTAACCTGTTTCACCATGGGAATGGTGGTCTCATCTGATCAAATCATCTTCTTTCATGTTTGCTGTCTGATCTACATGGCTTGTACTAAAGTGCAAACATGGCCTCTGATGGCTTTCCTCCAACAATGGCTTTCTTTCTGACAATTTCTTGAAGGCCAGCTTTGCAGCTGTGCCATACTCCTGAACAGTGCTTCCTGAGATGTTTAAAGTTAGTTTTAGTCCTGTTTCTTTCATATTGTTAAGGCTACAGAGATATAAAATAACAGCAAGAGCTGTTAGTATTCATTCACTGAGAGGCAGACACATAGTAACTGTTTAAATGTTATTTTCAGGAAGAGTGTATATGTTCTTGCAAAATGGGTCAAAAGTGGAGCAACCAAGTCTTTGTTCAAGGCAAAGAATAAACCAGACTGGAAAGTCAGAATCTTCTGGAGGATTTCCTGAGCAATGATCCCAAAGGCTCTTTGTTCCAAATGTGTGAAACCCCAGCAGCTGGTGGGGATTCATAACAAGAGCAATGTAAATGTCATTCTTGGTGTTAAAAAGGATAGAAAATGCAGCGACAACTCCAGGTAAGGTTCTTAAAAGGTTTCAATGAAAAGTTAGGGAACTCACAACTGGCATCAGGAAAACAGGAGCAGAACAAGGTGAAATCGACGAAGAATCCAGGAAGGTGTGACTGAGAGTAAAGACTCTTTGTTCCAAATGTGTGGAGCCCCAGCAGCTGGTGGGGATTCTTAACAAGAGCAATGTAAATGTCATTCTTGGTTTTAAAAAGGATCAAAAATGCAACAAAAACTCCAGGTAAGGTTCTTAAAAGGTTTTAATGAAAAATTAGGGAACTCACAACTGGCATGAGGAAAACAGGAGCAGAACAAGGTGAAATCGACGAAGAATCCAGGAAGGTATGACTGAGAGTAAACCGTATAAATACTGAGGGTGATTGAGGAACGAAAAAGGACTTAGGCAAGGCAAGGCAATTTTATTTGTATAGCACACTCTCAACAACAAGATAATTCAAAGTGCTTAGTTATCACACACAAACTAAGATATTTTTCTACAATATGGCCTGTCATCCATATGACAACGCAGATTTAGGGCACCAAAATAATTATTTCTAAAAACTCTGGGCAAAGTGAAGATATGCGTATTTCCATTTTAAATGTTTGCATAAGGACAGAAATAACCAGAGTTTTAGGTTTCGCAATGTCACTGTCCATGACAAAAATAATCCAACATCACTTGTGCGACCTGTGTTTACACTCAGAAACAGTATTTATACCCTTAGAGATGTGTTGGTATTATCGATTGCCCAAGCGCTTTTTGCTTGCTTATTTTTACAAGTTCCATTAATGCTCAGTGTAGAAGTTAGAACGAAAGTTACTCTGAGTGGATAGGATTCAGGGGAACTACTGCCCCCTACAGGTTTGGCATGTCTATGAATGTACTTAACAACACACTTATGCGTGTTAAGCACATTAGGTGTGGAGAGAGTTTTTTTTTTTTAAGCTGGATACATGGCCTAATTAGGGTAATCAGATGCAGGTGGGTGAGTGAGTATACTGAAGAGTTTTTAGCTGGGGAAGAGGCAGACTGGAAAAAGAGGAATTACAAAATAGAGAAAGAAAACAAAGGTGTAAGCATAACACAGAGGGAAATACCAGACAAAAAAACAATCCTAAATGCATAAAGTAAAACTAACAGAGGTTAGTGTGACCTAACTACGGACCTCTCTACACGGAGATGAAACCAGGTGTAGCAGCAAAGATATTTAATCGAATAGGTGTCTCATCCACAAGGAGACGGCGTTTCAGGACAACGTAAACGATCATGTTTGAAACTGGGTCCCAGAGTGGAGAAATCTCACAACAACTCAGTTGTTTCCGTGAGTATGAGCTCTCCGGCATGTTTTCTGAGTGGTTGATGTTGGCACCCCATTCCTATATGTAACACGCATGCGTAACTCTGTGATAAAGGAAACAAACATGGTGCCGTATGGTGTTGCGATCCTGATAAAGCAAATACAGACCTTATTATGAATCATAGAATACAATTTACTGTCCCTTCTCTATCACCAGCAGCAAAAAATGGATAGTGAGAACCACAGCTACCATATACTTTTGAATAAAGCTCTCATTTGAAGGTAGATTTTTCGTGTTTGCCACTGGGTTGACTGCGCATGCTCAGTGTTCTTTCTGTGTTTCTCTGGCAGTGTCACAGCGCCACCAGGGGCCCGGCATATGTACTGCAGCATCATAAGCCGTTTTGTTTGAATTCGTCTCCGTGTAGAGGAGGCCTAAGAATGATGAAATTGAACTACATAAGCATAAGATAGACTTTAAAGTATAAGCACTAATAGCAAGAAGGAGAGTGGAGGGAAAAAAAAACAGAACATAAGGAACAAAGTTGAGACAGGTAATAAAGGCTGAAAATAAACAATACAACTAACTTAAAAAATGTAAGAACAATGACAAAAGGAATAATCATAAGAAGGCAAATCAATAATAAAATAGCCATCAAAAATACTAAACTAATAAGGAATAAACCAAAACCAAACCAAAACAATCCTGTACCATGACAGCAAATAGATGAAAGTAGGAAACATTTACTTACAGGTTTTCCAGCAGGGCTGTTTGTATTTGTGGATAAAGGTTTTAAAAAACTAACTCGATATCATTTTAACAGCAAAAGTGTTTTCATGATAACTGTGCGTTCATGAATCCAAACTGTTAGCCTAGTGCACATGATTGACCACTAGAGTAAAATTTCTATGTTGGTAAAACCTCTGCTCTAGTGAGTTGTGTTGACACCAGATCAATTAGAAGACAGAAATGTACTGAATCAAGTACAGCTTGTTGTATTACTCAACAAGCTGTACTTGTACTTGTACTTGTCTCAGAGCCAGTTTCTCACATTATATTACAGGAGACCTTTTACAGATGCAGTTAGAAGTGTAAATCCACTCATGTCCACGAGATTTATACTAAGTTTGAACTTATCATTATTTATTTAAATCTTTCCTTTGGGTTTAAAACAGAAAACGAATGATAATACAGTTTGAAACTTAATCCACACGAGGCAAAGACTGTGCATACCCTCTCAAATAATTATTGCTTATGGCTCCACTAATATTTGGGTAGCCAATAGCACTTCACCCACATGTTCGTTGGTGCTATTGACAAGCAGCGGAAATAATTGTGGCTAAATATATGATCCCTCTTTTTGGCAAAATTGATAGATGTACGAAATAACTTTTAGATTACTTTTAAAGTGATTGATCTATCGGCAAAGATCCCAACTTTTAAGCACAGTTCAGAAGCCATTGCAGAAGCTAAATGTCAACCTGCTTGATTAATCAAAAAACCAGCGTTGATGTGGATTTTCATCAGTATTCCGTTGGAACCCCAATTTTATCAAAGTTAACTGTCTAGCTGTTGATTGGAGGTGTAGTTGAAGAAGCTGGAGGAAGTTCTACTTCTTCATTTTTCTATCTACTTTCAATGCACCAGTACAAGTCATTACAAAACAGCCCTACTGCATGATGCTGTCATTGCCCTGTTTTACAGTTGTGGAGAGGCCATTTTAGAAGCATAATGCTAGACTGCTTTGTCTTATCCCAAAACTGCATTGGATTTGTGGATTTGGCGTCATTATGCTGTTGTAAAACCCAGCTTTGTCCTAATTTTAACCATCTAGGTGTTTATTGTGTTGATGTTGAAAAAATTGGATAGTCATCCTTCTTTATTATTCCATCCACCTTGTGCAATGCACTAGTACCACTGGCAGCAAAATTGTACCAGCCTGACCCTACCACCAGTTGTGACGGTTATTACAATATTGTCAGGTTTAAATGATTCAACTTGAGTCCTCCAAACATACCCGACATTATTGTAGCCAAAGATCTTAGTTTTTATCCTGTCAGATCATAAAACCTTTCCTTAGAAGTCTCCTAAATTGTCCATATTAGCAGCTACAGTCTACCTCTCAAACCAAAACCCAAATTTGATGTGTATTTAGGATCCTTGTCCTGTTTGAACATCCAAATATATCCAAGTTCAACAATCCCAGATGTAGATGCAATTTCTCTTAAAAAGATATGAAAGAAAAAAAAAAGTTCTTTTTAACATCTTTTGATATATTTTGTAAGTATGATGTAACAGCCCAAAAGTTCAATGGAGTTGCCTAAACCTAAGACTCATGGGAGCAGCTAACACTTCCAGGTTAATGTGATGTTACATAGTTAGGAGAAGAAATATTCATAGTTTGCATCTCCAGCTACTGCTAAAAAGCATTGTTTTGTTCTTCTGGAATTTGAGCAAAATAACCATTTTAATAGGACATCAAGAAATAGTGCCACATTGTTAAATTATCTAAGAAACTGTCCAACGCTTAGACCAATTTCAACAAAAATATAAGTTGATACTTAACCGTGTAGGTCAAGATCTTTCCACAGCAACACTTCTTTGACAAGATAAAAATTGTACTGGTTAATTGATGTTAAAATATCAGACAAAGCCCCTTTAATCAAAGCTTTCGTTTTCTTTTTACCTCTGCTTTAGTCGCTGCCTTTTTCTCCAATCACCAATGTCATCCATTTTATTATTAAAGCTCCCCTTGCCTTGTCTCTCCTGTGTTCTGCTCTATTAGAAACCCTTGTATATGCTGCTCCGGGCTATAGAAGGACAGAGTGGGAAAAAAATGAAGACATGTTCGGCTCTTTGCAGGGGGCGTGTAAGTCGCCTGTCAGCCTGTAATCACTGTGTCCGCGACTCTGTATGCTAATTCATTTCCCCATACTGCTGACTAGGACATGCAATATAAATGAAGTTTGTTGGACTGCACAAGGGCTGACTTGAATAAAAGATCAGGGTCCTGAGGAGATTCGGGCTGTTATTAGCCATGTGGAAATTCACATTTACACCACCAGAGACCTAATGTTGTAATGAAAGCCTTTTTACATGGAAATTGGCATCTTTATCCCTGTCAGGAAGGGATTAGCATGGCTGGGACTACATTGTACAATAGCAAAGTGAAGGATGCAAACTGCAGATGAAAAAATAAATTCTATTAAAACATCCTTTGGCTAAAAATATATGTTCTTAGTAATCATTTGAATAATGCTTATTGCTAAAGGATCAGAGTCCAGACTTTTACCTTTATACAAATATCAGAAGAACTGCCACAGATTGAATTCCTGTCTTTGTCATGCAGCTAATATTCTCTATGACGATCCACTTAGCTGGTGAATGAAATCTACCTGAAGCCAACGTTGACCAATACAACAAGTAAAAGCGGAAGAACTTAAGAGTTGAGAACTAACATTCAAGCAGAGTCAGTCAAACCAATTAGTGCTACAATATGTTTATTCACACTAAGGGCTACTTGGCTATGTAAGGAAGAAGAAGTAAACGGTTTTACGAAGTGCTTATATTGGTTCACAAAACACCAGGTTTAAAGTGTTTGGTTGGGTATGCTACACATTGCTGTTGCAGAAAGAATTACCTTTAATAATTGACCTGTCGCTCAGTCCTGCTAAGGCCCGTCCTCCTTAGTTACTGCTGCTAACTCGGACATGCCGTCGCAGCTTACTGCTGGTTTACAATGAGAGCGGCCGCAGGTTTTCATGTTGTAACATGAGGTTTTTTTAGAGAAAGATGCCATACAGACGATGAGGTACACGGAAGATACCTCCTCCAGGAGGTAATGTTTTTATGTCCATCTGTTTGTCTGTTTGTTTGTTTGTCTGCCTCTCAGTAACATAACTCAAAACGTTATGGACGGATTCTGATGAAATTTTCAGCAAATCTCTGTAATGGGACCAGGCACAACTGATTAAATTTTGGGGTTCATCCGACATGAAGCGTCTTTCCACCCACCGACCAGTGGTTCAAACCTCCACTCCTCTCCGGTTTCAAAGAGCTCATAAGCGAGCGGCTTCCCTCAAGCAGCAGCCCAGAATCTCCAATCTCCACTGGAAGAGCGCAGTCACACAAACACAGTTGTGTGTCTCATTAATGGGCATTTTATTGGAAAAATACCTAAAATTAGAATTAGATAACAACATGGGGATGGGAGCGAATGAGTGGCCCTGGTGGAGGTCTGCACTCTCTGAGGGCTTTTCTAGATTAAGACATGCTATTTCCAAACTCTGCCTGAAAATTGGCAGTACAGCACCAATACGGCATCAACACAAAAACAACATGACAGTAATATGCCCGGTTGGAAAATAAAACATACTTTAACCTACCAGAAAATCTTGGTTGCTATCTTCATCTTCCTCTTGCCCACTAAAGCCAACGTCTCACCATCGATTCATTGATGCCAAACTTAAGTGCAGTAGCTCTATTTCCTTCTTTGGTGGCCAGCTCGATTGCCTTTAATTTTAAAGCTGCATCATATGCATTCATTCATGTGTTTTTCATGAAGGTGGTGTGTGCATCATGCACAAATTAACAGTTCAAAATCAAAACTATTGTCTTTATTATAATCTTTCCCCACATGTCTGTCTCACTTTTGCACTTACTGCTATTGTGCTCCTGGCCTTTTAGCTCCTCTGCCATCGTTGGCAGAGGAATTGGTCATTTTAGCAGGCTTTTATCTTTGAACACTTGGCTTTCATCTGCCACTGTGATGCACAATTTCAGTTTTATAGACATTTTTAATATTTTCTGTGGCAGGAGTCATCTCTTTGGACTACATTTGAACAGACAAGGCACCCGCATGCTGGCAATGAGCCTGACATGCCCTCGTCCCACCCTGTCAACCACACCGACCCCAGCTGCCCCTAAACTCTCTGCCCCACCCGCCACATCCTGATGTCCAGCGGGTCCCTGCTTCTATAAACTCAGCCCTGATTTTTAACAGTAACTCACATGTCAGATTTGGACCTTGCCCTGTGTCATTTATACCCGGTATTATCAGCAGAGAACGGACTAAAAGTCATAAACCCAACAAATGCAACCCAAATAATCTCAAACAGTTACCAAAAGTCCCACCTGCTGTTAATCTTACAATCACTCCATCTCCAACCACTATTAATATGGCACTTTTAAATTTTCGCTCTCTGCTGAACAAAACTGTTATTGTCAACAATCTTATTTTACACCATAATCTTCATTGTTTATTTTTAAAGGAAATATGGCTGAGTGGAGATGTCCCTGCTGTTCTTACAGAGGCCTCCCCACCAAATTTAAATTTTTCTTATTCAACGAGGAGTAGCAAAAGTGGAGGCGGTACTGCTTTTGTTAGTTCATCAACCCTTTCTGCCAAAACTGTTTTATTTGATAATTATAGTACCTTTGAATATACTGCGTCTGTTTTTAGCACTCCTCAGATTTTGTGTCACAGTTTATAGGCCTCCTAAAAAGAGTGCAATTTTTATTCAAGAATTTTCAGAGTTTTTATCAATTTATCAATTTTTTAATCAAACTCTTCTGAAAGGATAATTGTAGCTGGTGATTTTAATCTACATATAGATACCCTTTTAGATCCTCTATCAATAGATTTCTTAAAAATTTTGATTCATATGGATTTTAGTCAACATGTTACACAGCCGACTAACAACAGAGGAAATACCCTGGACTTGGTCATTACGTATGGCCTGTCCACCAGTGTGTCCTCTGTTGTTGACTTGGCTGTCTCTGACCACTACTGTGGGTTTTTTAATATCACCAGTTTTATCCAACTAGAGACCTCTGTGAGAACTGTCAGGAAACATCATCTAACCCCTGAAGTGGCTGCAGGTTTCCTAGAAGTTTTTCAAAAGTTTCCTTCTATTCTCTTACCTGCCCCCTGTGATTTTATCGTCAGTGATTTTAACAAAAGGCTTCAGTCCGCTCTTGACCTGCTGGCTCCACTTAAAGTTAAATGCTCGCACTCAAAATCTGCAGCGCCATAGAGAAATGACGATCTTAAAAAAATAAAAAGGAACTGCAGGGCGGCAGAGAGAAAATGGAGAAAAAATAAAACCCCGATAAACCATCAATTATACACAGAACTTCTCAAATCCTACAAAAATGCTGTAAGAAATTCAAGAATTTTTTATTTTTGCAAAAATCATATTGCACCATAAAAATAATCCTAAACTTTTTTTTTTCACTATTGATCCAATCTTTAACCGTAATACTGATGCATTTCAGAAATCCCCCTCAAACGCTCTTTGTGAGGAGTTTGCAGACCACTTCAGAAGGAAGGTAGACACAGTCAGATGTAATATTTTATCTTCTCAAAGTAACATAGTTTTAGACAAATCTTAGTGTGTGTCTCTACCAGCGGAAACACTGGACAGTTTTGTCCTGGTAGAAGCGGGGGCTCTTGATAAAGTTTTCTCCTCAGTGAGGCCCACCACATGTGCTCTTTTAAGCCATTTTATGGATCTTTCAGTGACGAGATTTTATCCATGATGAACTGTTCCCTTCAGACGGGGGTTTTTCCTGCCGCCTTTGAAGGGGCTGTAGTGAGGCCCACGTTGAAGAAGAGCAATTTAGATTGTAATGATTTTAACAATTTTTGACCAGTATCTAACTTACCATGTTTATGCAAAGTTTTAGAAAAGCTTGTTTTAATTCAACTTAACGATTTTATTAATGGATTAACTGGCGACCCGTCCAGGGTGTACCCCGCCTCTTGCCCCATGACAGCTGGAGATAGGCACCAGTGCACCCCCAAACCCCCCCCAACCCTGCATAGGAGTGACGGGTACAGAAAATGGATGGATGGATGGATTTTATTATTGCTCATAATGTCCTAGAGAACTTTCAGTCTGGTTTTAGAGTGAACCACAGCACAGAGACGGCCCTTCTGAAGATTTTAAAAGATTTTAGATGAAACTATAATGCTCAGAAGGTGACAGTGTTGGTTCTACTGGATCTAAGCGCTGCCTTTGATACAGTGGACCATACTATTTTTTTAACCGTTTAGAACAGATTGGCCTCTCTGGTGCTGTTAACAAATGGTTCACATCCTATCTCACAGACAGGACTTTTATGGTAAGTTCAGATACCTGTTCTTCTAAGATCACATGTGGTGTTCCCCAGGGTTGGATTTTAGGCCCAGTGCTTTTAAACCTGTATATACTCCCTCTTGACAGTGTCATCAGAAGACATGGAGTTAACTTTCACAGTTATGCCGATGATACACAGTTGTACATCTCCTTGTCTCCTAATGATACAAAGCCGATGGATGCACTTTTTAACTGCATTTTAGACATCAAATCCTGGATGGCAGAAAACTTTCTCCAGCTTAACCAGGACAAAGCTGAAGATTTAGTCATCGGTCCTGAGGCTCAGAGAGAGAAACTTTTACCAAAAATACTATCACTGTCTTTTAATACTTCTTTACAAGTGAAGAACCTGGGCGTGATTTTTGACTCTGAGCTACCTTTTATCCCTCACATTAAAAACATTACTAAAATAGGTTTTTATCACCTTAAGAACATTGCCAGAGTCTGCCCCATTCTCTCCCGGGCCAACACGGAGATACTAATGCATGCTTTTATCACATGTAAAATTGATTACTGTAATACCTTGCTTTCTGGTCTTCCCAAAAAGACTATATCCAGTTTACAACTCCTACAAAATTCAGCAGCACCTGTCCTGACAAAGACGAGGAGGGGGGAGCACATTACTCCTGTTTTAAACTCATTGCATTGGCTCCCCGTATATTTTAAGATCGATTTTAAGGTTTTTTTAATGGTTTGTAAGTGTCTTAATGGTCTTGGGCCTTCTTATCTTTCAGAAATGTTTCTAACATATGAACCTTGGCGGTCCCTGGCAGCCATCTCCTTGTCATCCCAAAAGCCAGGACACACACTCACGGTGAGGCGTCTTTCCAATATTATGGTCCTCACCTCTAGGACAGGCTGCCTGAGGACCTCAGGACCGCAGAGAACGTTCATAATTTTAAAAGCAGGCTCCAGACTCACCTTTTTAGCCTAGCTTTTAATAAATTGATTATTATTCATTGCCTGTCTATTTGCTTTTCATGTTTTACTTGCTTTTATTGATCAGTGTTTAACTGCTTGGTCTTGCATTCATGCCGTGTATTTTATTTATTTATTAGTTAATTAATTTATCTACCAATCTGTTTATTTTTTTATTTATTTGTGTATTTTAATATGTTCTATTTAATTTGTTGTTTTTTTTATTACTATTATTTTCTCGTGTCCTGTCTGGCAGTGTGGCACTCAGAATTGGTGTCTGAGTACCAAGTAGAAGCCCAACAGATTTACTTTCACAAGTGGAGCATTACAGCTTTTGCAATAGTATTCCACTTGATATACATGTGTGAGAAATCTCTATTATGAATTTCTGTGAGTTTTATTTTCTGATGTTATAGACACGGAGACAGAAAATAAATGGGAAGAAAGAAAGAAGATGAAGAAGGGAGGTAGGAAACAAAAAGTCAAGAGAGAGGGTGAGTTGAAAATACAAAAGAGGAAGGGGAACAAAGAGAACAAGAAAACATCGAAGTCTGCCTCCATACCCACAGGACGGCAGAGAGAGTGGAAAAAAGAAAACAAAAACGGAAAAGGAATATCGATATAACAAACCAAACATTGCGAACTAAGAACTACACAACCAAGATCTAGTAATGATAACCTCAGCCCAAGAATGTATCTGCAAATACCGGAGACCCCACACCTATGTGTGTGTGTGAGCATGCCGGTGCATATAAGGTTTCTCTATACGAGTATTCGATAGCTGGTGTGAGCAGCCATCGATCCATCTCCCAGGAATCGACGCAGACATGAAGGAGATCGGAGCCACAGACATCCAAATTTCATTAATGTCCTTTTAATGTTGATCCTGAGTGTTTTCTCACATGGGGATAGGATTGCGAGAGGGGGGTTTAAATGTGTTCATGCTTAAACTTGTTGGGGGGTGAAATATGTGGGGTAATTTTTATTCTGTAAAGCACTTTGAACTGCATTTTTTTGTATGAAAAGCGCCTTATAAATAAAGTTTGATTGATTGATTCAGCTCAAGGTGGCAGCCCTCCCTCGACGCAGGACGTTTTGGGTCGGAGGATGGAATACTTTGAAGACCTCCTCAATCCCACCGGCATGCCTCCCAATCTGGAAGCAGGGTTTAAGAACTTTGGGTCAGGCTCTCCAATCTCTTGCGCTGAGGTCACCGAGGTCGTTAAAAAGCTCCTCGGTGGCAAGCCTCCGGGTGGTGGATGTGATTCGGCCGGAGTTCCTCAGGGCCCTGGATTTTGTGGGGCTGTCTTGGTTAATGCGGCTCTGCAATATTGCGTGGACATCGGGGGCAGTTCCCTTGGATTGGCAGACCGGGGTGGTGGTCCCCCTGTTTAAAAAAGGGGACCACAGAGTGTGTTCCAGCTACAGGGGCATCTCACTTCTGAGCCTCCCTGGAAGGTCTATTCAGGGGTTCTGGAGAGGAGGGTCTGAAGGATAGTCGAACCTCGGATCCAGGAGGAACAATGCGTTTTTCGTCCTGGCCGTGGAACACTGGACAAGCTCTACACCCTCAGCAGGGTCCTGGAGGGTGCGTGGGAGTTCGCCCAACCGGTCTACATGTGTTTTGTGGACTTGGAGAAGGCGTTCGACCGTGTCCCTCGGGGAGCCCTGTGGGGGGTACTTCGGGAGTATGGGGTACCGAGCCCCTTGATACGGACTATTAGGTCCCTGTACGACCAGTGCCAGAGTTTGGTTTGCATTGCCGGCAGTAAGTCGGGCTTGTTTCCGGAGAGAGTTGGACTCCGCCAAGGTTGCCCTTTGTCACCGATCTTGTTCATAACTTTTATGGACGGGATTTCTAGGCGCAGCCAAGGTGTTGAGGGGATCCGTTTTGGGGCCTCAGGATCAGGTCTCTGCTTTTTGCAGATGACGTGGTCCTGTTGGCTTCATCGGAACGTGATCTAGAGCTTTCACTCGAGCGGTTCGCAGCCGAGTGTGATTCGGCTGGGATGAGAATCAGCACCTCCAAATCCGAGGCCATGGTCTTGAGCCGGAAAAGGGTGGGGTGCCTTCTCCGGGTCGGGGATGAGGTTCTTCCCCAAGTCGAGGAGTTCAAGTATCTGGGGGTCTTGTTCACGAATGAGGGAAAAATGGAGCGGGAGATCGATAAACGGATTGGTAGGGCGTCTGCAGTGATGCGGGCGCTGTACCGGTCTGTCATGGTGACGAGAGAACTTCGCCTTTCGGCTCAGCTCTCAATTTACCGGTCGATCTACATTCCTACCCTCATCTATGGTCATGAACTCTGGGTGGTGACCGAAAGAACGAGATCACGGATACAAGTGGCTGAAATGAGTTTCCTCCGCAGAGTGTCTGGGCTCTCCCTTAGAGATAGGGTGAGAAGCTCGGTCATCCGGAGGGGACTCAGAGTATAGCCGCTGCTCCTCCACATCGAGAGGAGTCAGTTGAGGTGGCTCAGGCATCTGGTCAGGATGCCTTCTGGACGCCTCCCTGGTGAGGTGTTTCGGGCACGTCCCACCGGGAGGAGGCCCAGGGGAAGACCCAGGACACGCTGGAGGGACTATGTTTCTGGCCTGGGAGGGTTGTGGGGGGGCTGGTGCCTATCTCCAGCAATCATCGGGCGATGATACATCCTGGACACTTTCCCAGTCCATCGTAGGGGAACATTAAAGAAACATTCCCAGGTAATAAATTAAAGGCACCCTTTCACAGGAAAATATGGACATCTCTGTCAGAGCAGCGGTCTTTGTTTTACTTACTTTAACTACTGGTAACATTAGATAAGATCTTCCCCCTATTGTAAAGCAAATTTGCCCCCTTCATTACGAGGCAACCACACCCACCATACTGATCTGCCCTGGCTGCCAGGACAGGAGACTTGAAATGAAACAGACTTTTCTTTTATCCCCTGAAATATTCCATCGCTAAATGGAAAAGCTAGAAAAGCTACAACTACAGGTAAGCTGAACATGAAACAAGTGCAATTAGTTCAAATTAATTGTGCTGTTGTTCTGTTTGTTTTATAAAGCAACTCGTTATAAGTGGTGAGAAAAAAGTGCATCTTCTATTAAGACTGTGAAGCCAGGAAGTGTGTTAAAGATTAAGTCAAACAAAAACAGACTTGGGGGCAGGGTTAGCAGCTTTCACTGTCCTTTAGCCCTTTATTAGAAAATAGACGTGCTTCTATGTGTATATTTGGAGAATGTGGAAGCACTTTGCTCCACGCTGAGTTAATGCTTCGAGGTCGAGGTCTTTAGCCCCCCAGAGGATGTGAGAAGACGCAGGTGTGAGTTCATGTGTGTGTTTGTGTGCCTTCGTTTGACAGTGTAATTCTTTGCACCTTACATATAATGCATGTTTAAGAATGCAACAACCTTGACAACAAAGCAACTACAGAAATATAATACATTTAATAAGTTTAAGCTGAAATAAGCTGTTGCTTTTTATGTATCTCTTTCATTTTACTCTAATCTCAATTCTCTTTTTCCATATTATGCACTGCTTTGATGTTGCGCCCCTCTTCCTACCCAGCATGTATGTTGCATTCTTTTTTCCACTGTTCAATTTATTTGATGGCTTAGTTGCCACATACTCTGCAAAACTTTTCCACCCCCTCTTAATAAGTCATTAAATATCATAGAGACACCTAACCTTTTGGAGTCTTGAATTGTCTGGTAGGATTGCTTAGTCAAACATTAACCGCTCTAATTCAAACATCCCACATGTAAATATCCTTTTAAAGGTAAATAAATAAATCATCTCAGAGCCCCCTGGACTTTTCTTGTTACCAAAGAAACTGAGAACTGATGAGAGAAAATTTAGTTTATGACAGTTAGGAGAAGTAAAAACAATGTCAAAATTGAAATACATGTTCCTGTCTTTGTATGTTGTTTTGTTCTTATTCCCATTTCTAGTTGTCATTTTTTTGTGTTTTACCTGTGTTGCAGTACAAATCTTTCTAAGTATTTGCTTAATTTAACTTTTATACTAACAAAAGGCCAAATAAGATGTCTGTCAATACCAACATCTGTGTCTGACATTTTTATTTTATTTCTTCTCTATTTTTTAGTTCCCAGCATTGTAGTATGTGTAACACCTGCAGGTCCCTAGGTCAACAAAGAGACCAATTGCTGAGGTCAATAGTCATAGTTCTCCCAGTTTCATTAGATTATCAGGCAGCAGCAGAGGCTACTCCCGACCCCTATATTGTCACTATACAGTGGTTCCACATTCTCCAAACACCCCCCCCACCGTTGAATAAAAACTTCAAAGGCTTTTAATTACGTAAGAAAAGAAAAACAGATCAGATCTTAAGTGTAATTATTTAAAGTAGAACTTTTTTTACTGTGTAATAATCTCCAAAACCGGGGTCTTCAATCATAACTTTTCAGTAACTGGTGTGAGCCAGCTGTGATGTGACTTTATCTGCCAGATCTGGGCGGTGTGTGTTTGTGCATCAGTGAATTTGGTTAATTGAACATTGGTTTCAGAAACATATCACTATATGCAAGTTTCATAAAAAATTTTGTACAGTTAAATGTGTGGGCAAGATCACTGCCCTCCCCTCTTCCTTCAAAAAGATACAGGTCTTGCAGTTCAAAAACCCTGGGCAGCACCTTCCGACGTGACTGCCATTGGGACTCACTTTAAAACAGAACAGCTGTGTGGTTGGCGCCCATTTCTTCGCACAGTTTTTTGTGTTTTGATGTAGTTGATTGTGCTGAGAACATCTGCCATTACATAATTTAGCTCAAGACTCGGCTGTACAGACACGAGTGCCTGTATAATGCTGTGTATGTACAATGGGGGCGGAGACCCGCCTGATGAGCACTTGCAGGCAGAGTCCTGCATGGGTCCAATTTTACTAACCTGTTGGTTACTCTAAAGATGATTTTTGAACCCGACCTGTGGTTTTCTCCCGATCAAATCTGGACCCAATCTGGCCTGTTGATTTAAAAAAAGAGACCAGGGCCATCATTTATCAACCGTACTTACACACAGATCTGTATATATTGTGTGCGTAGGAGCAATTTTACGCATAGTGTGGTATTTACCATCTTGTACTTGTGTGTAGAAATTTTCCTAAATATAAGAACAGCTCTGACCATGCGTACGCACAGAATCTATAGATAGAACAGGGGAAGTGCAACACTGAAACAGTTTTATTTTGATGGAATATTTAGGCTGTCAATGTTGCCATCAGTGCCAGCATCAATGCCGCCGTCAGTGAGCCTTTTGGTCATTCACAAGTGCTCAGTCTGTGGCAGCAAAGTGCTGTGATAAAGGTTATTTTCATAAAAGATTTTGCAATGCCAGGATAAAGAGGGATGGTGGTGTCTGGGGTGTCGACGTGCAGGATTGCGTATAAACATTAGATGACAGAGTGCGTGGTAAACGGACAAAATAGCTTGGACGTAACTCTTTTTTATCCTGACTGAAGCCCCGCTCCTCAAGTCTTTTTGCGATCCGCTCCAAAAGGTGGCTGTCTTTCACAGAACTGTCTGGCGATCTGTTCTTCAGCTCTAAGGGCCAGCAGCTACTGGACCTCTGCATAACTCCAGTTTGCCATTTCAGCTGATACAGTTTACAAATGCTAAATAAACTCCCCATATTTACTTCCATTTTAAATACTGTGGCCGACCGGAGCTCAGCACACATTCCACATCATCATGACATCAAATATTAGTTTTCACAAAGTTTGCTGCAAAACTACTTTTAGATCTTTGTTTCAGTTGTTTCTGTGATACACTGAAATATAATTACAAGCAGTTTATACGTTTCAAAGGCTTTTATTGACAATTACATGAGATTTATGCAAAGAGTCAGTATTTGCAGTGTTTGCCCTTCTTTTTCAGGACCTCTGCAATTCGACTGGGCATGCTCTCAATCAACTTCTGGGCCAAATCCTGACTGATAGCAACCCATTCTTTCATAATCACTTCTTGGAGTTTGTCAGAATTAGTGGGGGGGGTTTTGTCCACCCGCCTCTTGAGGACTGACCACAAGTTCTCAATGAGATTAAGATCTGAGGAGTTTCCAGGCCATGGACCCAAAAATTCAATGTTTTGGTCCCCGAGCCACTTAGTTATCACTTTTTCCATATGGCACGGTGCTCCATCGTACTGGAAAATGCATTGTTCTTCACCAAACTGTTGTTGGATTGTTGGAAGACGTTGTTGTTGGAGGGTGTTTTGGTACCATTATTTATTCATGGCTGTGTTTTTGGGCAAAATTGTAAGTGAGCCCACTCCCTTGGATGAGAAGCAACCCCACACATGAATGGTCTCAGGATGCTTTACTGTTGGCATGACACAGGACTGATGGTAGCGTTCACCTTTTCTTCTCCGGACAAGCCTTTTTCCAGATGCCCCAAACAATTGGAAAGAGGCTTCATCGGAGAATATGACTTTGCCCCAGTCCTCGGCAGTCCATTCACCATACTTTCTGCAGAAGATCAATCTGTCCCTGATGGTTTTTTTTGGAGAGAAGTGGCTTCTTTGCAGCCCTTCTTGACACCAGGCCATCTTCCTAAGTCTTTGCCTCGTTGTGCTTGCAGATGCGCTCACACCTGCCTGCTGCCATTCCTGAGCAAGCTCTGCACTGGTGGCACTCCGATCCCGCAGCTGAATCCTCTTTAGGAGACGATCCTGGCGCTTGCCTTCTTAACAAGAATTGAACCTCTTTCCTTGAAGTTCTTGATAATCCTATAAATTGTTGATTTAGGTGCAATTTTAGTAGCCACAATATCCTTGCCTGTGAAGCCATTTTTATGGAACGCAATGATGGCTGCACGCGTTTCTTTGCAGGTCACCATGGTTAACAATGGAAGAACAATGATTTCAAGCATCACCCTCCTTTTAACATGTCAAGTCTGCCATTCTAACCCAATCAGCCTGACACAATGATCTCCAGCCTTGTGCTCATCAACATTTTCACCTGAGTTAAAAAACTTAAGCAGCAACTTTTCCAATTTCCAATATTTATGTAATTCTCAAAACTTTTGGCCACGACTGTACTGTCAAGAATGCCGGCACGAATTCTGCAATATTCACACTTCGCAATGCTGCCACAGTGCATTCAAATGACACACCGTGCTGGCAATATTAGCCTAATATGCCGCCATAATGTGTGTTTTGAAAACGGCTTTTATTGCATCATTTTAACACCTTTGCCAAGAAGCTCATGTTGGCATTGTCTTTTAGCAAAATAACAAAAATTAAAAGTTATGAAAGGATTTGTATTAAACTTTAAGGAAATGTTAGAAATATGCCATGGAACAAATTGTTATATTTTGTTGATGATCATGCATAGAGATCCTGTGAATCGCAATATGGGGGGGCTTGAGGTGCTTCACAGAGGTCTGCGGGCTGTGTGCTTTTTTTACTTGTCACTTCAAGCGCTTCAGTTTGAAATGATGTTGTTACACTTATAAATAAAAGGTTTGCAAACTGTACTGTGGAAACTGGATGGTTCTGCTTATCAGTGGAGCAGGTTCTCGCTGTCGCTATGCATACTTATGCCGGCCAATAATGCTGGCCACACCTGTCAAATGTGTTTAGCTCTGTGGTGATCTGTGCACCCCCTGTAGAAGATTTGGCCCAGCTGTATACTGAGGGACGTTTTGTTGTATTTAGTTTGATATCGAACGATTTTTTTTAACAGATATCTCTCCACAGTAACGACCACCTTTATTGCCTCTGTCACCTTCTCCCAGGCAGTGTTCTTTTTCTTATTTGTTACCCCTGAGCTGATCTGACAATTCTAACTGATTTAATTTATTCAAATAAGTTAAGTATTTCCACAGAAGTGAATAACAGCAAATGAAAAGATTCTTTGCCACATTTTTTTTTAATGTCTGCAGCTGGAATATATCTGCTACGTGCTGGAGGGGGGCATGAAGCAGAGGAACCGCTGATAACAGAAGGCAAAAACGATCAATGTTAAAATGAATTTGTATTAACTATGACAAATGTAAAAAGTCTGTTTTTTTTTGCCCCACTTATGCTTCATCTTGATCTCGGTGTCACTGAAATTCCTCTTTTTGCTGTCTAGGCCATTATTTTCGGCAAGAACGCAAGGATTTAATGCATGTGTTAGAGAATGTTGTGTGACCAAATATGGTTAATTGAGGGCATATCTGTATGCAAATGACTGTGCACGGTGGGAGCACCTAGGTATGCACATGTGGGATTTATCAACAGTTGATTGCAGAGGAGCATTCATATGAGTGGCCACTGCATATTTGATAAATCCGGCTTTTGACTGTTCGCACAAACATTCTAAATTTAATTCGTAGAATAGAATATAGGACATTTGATAAATGAGGCCCCAGAACACAATATAGTGACTATATGTAATGTTCGGAAAAAGAAAAAAAAAATTTAAAAAAAAATTTCGGCAGAGCTTATATAGTTTGCATTAGACTTTTTCATCTTTGCTCATTTTGACTGACGGGGTCTAAAAATCCTGTAATAATATATTTTCAACCTTAAATTTTTAAAAAGATAATAATGACATGTTCGATAGTATTTGTCATTCATTTTAATTAATATCCAGTCCGAATAACCTGAACAGAGAATCTACATCACGCCATCACACATCAAGCAGATGAATATGTCAAACATGAACATTTCACTTCGTCACAGATCCTTCTGGTCCATGGAACTGAATACAGCTGCTTGTGTGTAATGGAGGCCAAATTTGTGCTGTACTGTCATTCTGGACACTGGAATTACAAGCACCACTTTCCTCTGAATGAGGGCTTTCCTGATTGCTTTAGTGGGGGAAAATCCATTGCATGTGCTCCTTCTCCACACTTGGTAAGACTCACCGGTCTGTGTCCAGCGCAGCTACACACTCCAAAGTCTCAGTACCTCTCTAAAGTGCTGTCAGCTCTTGGATACTGAGATGCATTGGGTATGGTGTCCAGTACTGAGATGATGCTCAGATGCTCTCATAGGAATCTTTTTTGATCAATTTAGTTACAGTTACCTGTACTGTGTGCATACATTTGAAAATGTCCACGCGTCTGCAACAAGTGGCAATGGGTGTTAACTGTAATCTGCCAGAATGACAAGACGGCCTTCAGATTTTTCCATCAGAGTTTAAAAATGAAACAGTCAGAGGGGGGAAAATAACACAACTCTTGATTGAATGTAAATTCTATTACAATATATTATTTCCATTTTATTTATCTAGAATGTTGCACAGCTGACATTTATTTGATGCGGAGATTGCTGTGCAGAAACAAAATATCAGAGTTCCTGGCTGGTGTTATCCATTCCTGAATCGCAAATCAAGCCGTAGAAAATTATCTCTGGCTGGCAGCACTGAATGCCTAGATAGCTAGAATATTCCACTATCACCACAAGGTTCGGAAATATTCTTGAATGCACTTTCCACCAAAACAATATAGCCTATTAAAAAGATCCTCCTTTGGAGTCTTTTTTTTATTTTTATCCCACGGTTTTCTCCCAGTATTAATCACCCAGTGCTCCTACCTTGTTCCAGTCCTGGGGTTCCACTCTCCCTCTGCGAGCCCCAGGAGGGCCCCGCAGTGAGCAGGCCCTTCTTTTCACCTGATGGGGGAGGGTTTCCCTGGCTGGACGTAGCGCGTGGAAGGATCACATTATTCCTGCCAGATCCTCCCTAACCCTTCAGGCGCCCAGGCCGGCCAGGAGGAGGCAGTATAAAACCCCTGGACTAGTGCATGTTGTTTTTGTGGGAGTAGCTCACATTAGCTGCTCAAGGGAACACGGGGAGAACATGCAAACTCCACACAGAAAGGCCCTTTCGCCAACCCCACCCAGGGTGTTGGTGTCGATAATGTGGGTTTTTGTGGGAGTAGCTCACATTAGCTGCTCAAGGGAACACGGGGAGAACATGCAAACTCCACACAGAAAGGCCCTTTCGCCAACCCCACCCAGGGTGTTGGTGCGGATGATGCGGGGGAACAAACACACCTTCAGCACTCACAGCGTGCCCAGCGGTAATTGAACCCAGGACCTTCTAGCTATGAGGTGAGCTGCTCTACCAGCTGCGCCACCGTGCACCCCCCCCCTTTGGAGTCTTAAACAAAAAAATATATTTTTTTCTTTCACCTGCAACCCACCCCATTTAAGAAACCTTCTTTCAGAGCATGCAATAAAATTTAATTTATGAATTTTTTCCCCCCATGGAATAACTCACAGGTGACCCGCCCTGCTGCAGGACTCTGCTTGAAGGCTTCCTTGTTTCCCAAGAGCCCTTTTCAGACATAAGTTCTGGAATATTTGCGGGCAATTCCATCCGGTCTTTAACCGGAGTTGTGTTTTCAAACACACCCCTTTTGTCCGGAATATTGCCTTTCGGCTGCTTTCACACAGCAAGAAATGTACCTGAGGATCGTGATGAATGTCTGGGGGGTGCAGGGTACGGGGGAATGGAGAGTTGTATGTGGATATTACGTAAACTTAGTGCGGCGGGCGTACGTCATTTCCCCAAACAAATGTATTATTGCAAAGATGGTAGATGAAACAGCAGATCTACTCGCAGGGCTCGTCTTTGTGATGTGTGCAATTTTGCACACAAGGAAACGCTTAAGAGACATCGATGAAGAAGCTGAAAGGAAAATATTGATATTTATACGTCATCAATGTGTGCTCTCACAGCATTCCCTGGCCCTCTTCCCTTTTCCCCACCGCCCCCCACCCCTCCAGCTTTCGTGGAACATTACCTGACAGTCTAAACGCAAACACCATACCGCGAAAAGTCCGCTCGTTACTAGGTCTTCATCCGTAAAATTACCGGTAAAGGGAATCCGGACAAAGTCCGGAAGATTGTTTTCAGACACAAAAGCAAAGTCCGTAAAATTACCGTTTTTCATGGCCTGTTTGAAAGGGGCTAAGGCAAGGCAATTTTATTTGTATAGCACACTTTCAACAACAATTCAAGGTGCTTTACATGATTAGGGGATAAAGATAAAACAGCAATAAAACACACATAGAGCATATGACACGTGAAAACATTACTCAAAAGCAGACATGAATTTAGGATAAAGTAAAAACAGCAATAAAGCATGAAACACACACAATACATATGATAAATGAAAATATTACTCAAAGGCAGCTCTAAATAGATGGAGTTTTAGTTGTGACTTAAAAGAACCCAGGGTTTCAGTTGTTCTGATTCTAGGGATGTTGAGTAGATTGGAATTAGAGGACCTGAGTGGTCTGAGGGGTTGGTATAGTGACAGTAGATCTTCAACATACTTTGGCGCTAGGCCATTCAATTATTTATAAACTAGTAAAAGTATTTTGAAGTCTATTCTCTGAGCTACAGGGATCCAGTTTAAAGGACATTAGAACTGTGGTGGTGTGCTCTACTTTCCTAGTCTAGTGAGTATCACGAGCAGCAGCATTCTGGATCAGCTGCAGCTGTCTAATTGACATTTTAGGCAGACCCGTAAGAACGCTGTTGCAGTAATCAATCCGACTAAAGATAAATGCATGGGTAAGTTTTCAGAGGTCCTGTTGCGACATCAGTCTTTTAATCCTAGAAATTTTCTTCAGGCAATAGAAGGCTGACCTTGTGATTGCCTTTATGTGAACCTGGAGGTTCAGGTCTGAGTCCATCACTATAATTAGATTTTGGGCCTGATCAGTAGTTTCTAGCTGTATTAACTGAAGCTGTGTGCTGACTCTTGATCATTCCTCTTTAGGTCCAAAGGTAATTACTTCTGTTTTGTTTCTGTTCAGCTGGAGAAAGTTATGGCACATCCATACATTGAGTTGCTCGATGCATTTCCAACAGAACATCATGATCAACAGTGTCAAATGCTGCATTAAGGTCCAAAAGTACCAGCATTGGTCACTGTTAGAAAGCTATTTAACTGCTGAAACACAGCTTTTTCAATAATGCTTTTATTTTATTTTATTTTTAGTATTTATGTGGGAGCCCTGTCAAAAATCAGTCCAATGTGTTAGCAGTGTCAAAGCATGTTTTCCCCTGCAATGGCTCTGTGCCACCCATGGGTGGCACGCACCCCACTCATGCCTTGTTTCCTTTTTCTTTGTTTTACGTGTCCTGTTTGGCAGTGTGAAGCTCAGAATTGGTGTCCGAGTACTCATTACTAGATGTTGATTAATTGGTACCATGAGTTTTTCTGTGACATTGCTGTTTTATTTTTATATAAATTTTTGTGTGTTGTGGTTGTATAGTTCTTAGTTGTTACTACCCGGCTTAGCCAGGGAAGGGGGAAGTAACATAAACCCTGGAATCTGGGGCCTGTACCATGAAGGTGGCTCAACAAACTCGGGGTTACAGGATTGGTTTTGAATCGACAAAACCAAACCGATGCAATCAGGCTTAATTGGTACCATGACGCAGGTTATCAACTTTCTCTGTCAACTCAGGCTTTGATCCTTAAGCTATGATTAATCCACAGGCGCGTGCACATAAAAGAGTGACGACGACACTGAACAACCAATCGCGTTCGATATGGATAGAGCGAGAGCTATCTACTTTTCAACGGAGGAGCAAGAGATTATTCTCCAGAAATATGAAGAATTTAGAAATATTTTTCAAGCACGCAGTAACACTGTATCAGCTGCCAAAGCAAGAGAACAATCGTGGAGGAAGATTGCTGATTGTGTTAATGCGTGGGTTAAACAATTAATGTACATTTAAGTAGGCTAAGCATATTAAAATATATTAAATGCTAAAATGAAAATGTATTCGTGTTGATATATATATATATATATATATATATATATATATTATGTGTGTAGATGTATGTAAAATGTGAAAGTATAGGCTATTACATCCTAAGAAAGATTGATATTCATTGATTTTTAGATGCAACCCCAACTCCAAACGGTCTTGGCAGCAGATCAAGACAAAATATAAAAATATAATTCAAAGTGGTGAGTATTTACCATATGTTTTATTATTTTCTTAGAACATTTAATCACAAACACTTGTTTGCAGCAAACAGAACAAAAATGTGAGAGGGCCACCTCCTCAAGATTACACTGTGGCAGAGGAGTTGGCTCTGTGCAACAAGGGGGGGCCGATTATGGATGGGATTGCATGTGCTGTACAGTCAGGGCATGGCTTCGACGAGTCACATTTTTTATGTGCGGCTCAAGAAGCTCACAGAGATAAGACATTCCTTCCGCGGAAAATCTGTATCTTTCATACAAGTACGCATCAGGAAAGTCAAATGGATTTTGTCTGTCCCTAAAAACTCGTTCTCTACGAAGTGCTCGTCTAACAATTTGCGCGGAGATGTCCACAGGATTTGGGAGAAAAGGTGAAGCCATTGCAACAGAGAACAGACGCTGGGAATTAGTTACGTCACATATATGTGTCTTTGCTCACAGCTGATTGGTCAAACTTCAGTCTGAGATCTCGAATCCAGAACATAACCTGCCCCGGAGCAGGTTAGCCGTGCAGCGTAAGATACCATGGCAACGAACACCGATCAAAGCCGAGCCACTTTCATGGTACCCAAAACCCAGGGTTGGTGGAAACTAAGCTGAAACATAGCTGGCTAGCCACCTAATCCGGCTTCATGGTACAGGCCCCAGGTGTTAAAATGGAGGAACAAAAGAGTTTTATCAGAATAAAGCAGCAAAAACTAAATACACAGAACAGAAATGGTCTAAGAAGCTAAATTACAAAAGGTTTCAAAACAAAATATGTGCCCCAAAACACAGGCTAAGGGAAGCCTTACATAAAATACAGGGGCAAATCAAACTAACAATTAACCTAACTAAAATGAAGCAAAGTGTTATCCAAACTCAAAGTACTGTAAAAGATAACACAAACAACTTAACAAGAGTACACCACAAAATAGTCTAAAACTCTTAACAAAAATCAACGCAGGCTGTGGGGGAAAACAGCACAGTGTCAAGCTGCTCTCCTCTCTGCAGGTGAGGCAGAATGTCTTTTAAAGGCAAGGGAGCCAATTAGCAGCTCCCAACTTCTTATTGACCTGCAGCTGGTCATTATTGCCTGCAGGAGGAGGAGTAAGGAACAATGTCTGCAGGGGAAGCAGGCGGGGCTTGACATGCAGAGGAAACACAAATATGGTTAACAAAATACAAGGCCCCAGTAAAAACAGGTGGCCGTAACATTAGTTCACAATGTTTGTTTTGTCAATGTTCCTTATTCGGTTTTCTTGTTTTTTCCCCTGTCTCTGCCGTCCTGTGGGTATGGAGGCAGACTTCCATGTTTTCCTGAGTTTTCTTTGTTCCCGTTCCTCTCTTGTATTTTCAACTCACTCTCTCTCTTGACTTTTTGTTTCCTACGTCTCTTCTTCATCTTCTTTCTTTCCCTTTTTTTTCCATCTCCGTGTCTATAACATCAGAAAATAAAACCCACAGGAATTCATAATAAAGATTTCTCACACATATATATCAAGTGGAGTACTGTAGCATGTCTTGTTTCCACTGAGCGGACCGGCTCGGGAAATTTTTTTTGGGGGAGTGGTGTTCGCTGTCACTGTCATGATCCACAGGTGTTTGTTTTGATTTAGTACACCAAGATCAGTGTTAGTTATTTCCCCTCTTTATCTTTACAGTCAGAAACAAACGTGGAGAAGGAGCATTCAGTTTTTATGCTCCTTTAATCTTGAACAAACTTCCATGAAACTGCAAAAATGCTGAAACCTTGAATTCTTTTAAATCAAGGTTAAAACCTGTGTTTCGAGTTGCCTTTGTCTGTTTTAATACTGAAATTGAAACTGAAATATAATTTATTTTAGTCTGTAGTTCATCTGTTCCTTACTTTTCTTTAAAATATCACTTCTAAGTAATGTTTCTGTTATATGTTTTCATCATGTAAAGCAATTGTCTTGTTGCTAAAACGTAGTATACATCTAAACTTACCTTGCTTTAGTTTGTAGTTTAATTATTCATCTTACCACAGTCTGCCTAGTTTCTCTATTCTACAGATGTTCCTAATCTTCTGACTAACTCACCTGCATTCAATGTAATTCTCCACTCTTCCCTGAGGATATAATTGTACTGGTTGTCATTTTTCTTTGGTGGTTCATCTGCTCTACACTGCTCATCACTCCTTGATCTGTTCTGGTCTGCTCTGTGTTCTGCACTCCACCACCTTCTCTCCACGATCCTGTTTTTTTTTTTTTTTTTTTAGTTTCACTGTCTTCAGCTTACATTTCTGGATTGCAGGACATTGGACTTTGTTTTTGCACATTTATTTTTGTATTGTTAAAAATCTGCATTTTTGCTTCACCTCTGCCTACCTTTTGCTTGCATTTGGGTCTTCCACAACTATCACTCCTTTTGTGAAAATGACAAGTTTTACTTCCAAGCTTGTGTCCTTTTACAGTTGTTGCCCATTTAACCTTTTGTAAAATATTAACAATTAGTGTACTGACGTATGTCCCTCCACCAAGAGTATATGATGCAGTGCAGAAACAAATAAAAACAGAGCCTTCTAAAAGTGTTCATACCCCTAGAACTTCCACATATGTTAATAAAGTTTTGACAAGTACAATCCAAAATAGTGTATAATTGTGAATTGAACGAAAAATACAAGATTTATGTTTTGGAATTCCATGGCAATAAACCCCAAAGCTATGGCAAACTAAAAACAAAATATCCCTAAAAAAACATTTGATTTAAATGGCTGGCTATGCAGTGGTACAATTTGCACTGTTGCCTTGCAGCAAGAATATCCTGTGTTCCCCTCCCCACCTGGAGTCTTTCTGCATGCATGGAGCTTGCATGTAGGTTCTCCCCAGGCACTCCAGCTTCCTCCCACAGTCCAAAAACATGACTGTTAGATTAATCAATCTCTCTAAAATTGTCATTAGGTGTCAGTGTCTGCATGGTTGTTTGTCTTGTGTGTGTCTATGTTGCCCGGTAATAGACAAGCTATCTCAGGGTATACTCCACCTCTTGCCCAATGGCTGCTGGAGATGGGCACTAGCCCCTTGCAACCCTGTAAGGATAAGCAGGATGTATGTCATTCATATTTCCTTACACAATGAGACATATTTCAAAGAAAAGAAAAATCCACTGTTAATATAAAACAATTAATACTGTAACAAATAAGTAAATCCTCCCAGCTGTTGCATTTCCTTTTGTAAACTTGACTGCGGCTCCATCTGCATGCTCTCACTCTAGGCATCTTTACCCCCAAGTGACTAGGGGTTATATGCTAAGTTCTCCCTAAAGCTGTCTGCTGTCTCATTATGAGTTTATACTTCTATTAAATCATCATCAGACACTGACAAGTCATGTCCTCGATCGATAATTATGCAAAGCAACCTTAATCAATATGTGAAACATAAAATAAGGAGAACTGATAACAGAGACGGAGCACCTCTAATTTCATCCACAGTCAAATGAGCACACTTGATTCAAACAAATTTGAATATTAAAGAATCCACTTCCTTTTATATGAAGGAGTCCTGCATGTTGGTTTGACACACAGTTCAATATTTGAACAGTATTTAGAAGCAGTGAGATAGAAAGGGAAAAAAAGTGTTTTAACTAAAAAAAATGATTTTGCTTGGAGTGATAGTGGTAGTAATAAAGAAGTTATTGACCAAATGATATTGATCGACAGCTCCTCGGGCAAAACAAGCCGACCTTGGTCTCCCTCTGTGACTTGCCCTCCCTCCGTCTGTCTCCCCTCTACCCTCCTCCCCCGGAATTCAATAATATACTATTTTACACAGTTTAAAGCTGGACAACAAATAGCGGCACAACACAAGGTGAAGAAATGCGAGGTTTTTTTTTTCACGGCTGTTTGCCTGTAGGAATTTGGCAAAGGAGTGTGTAAGGGTGATTAAAATCAAAACTCCAGTCAAAGCTTGATTAGGGGTTGCCATTCAACAGAGAAACATGGTAGAAGGAACGGGATAGAGAGGGAAAGAAGAAGGTTAGCAAGAAGAAAGGAAAATAAACTTGAGGCAATGCCTTATTTCCTCTCCTTGGCATAAATCAGATAATGACCTTGAAGTCTTTGCAGCAGAAAAGTGGCAGTAACTACTCCCAAGCTTCGTCCTCTTGGTTTTCACAAGAGCAGAGGAGGGTAACAATGGCCATTGATTTGCCCCTGAAGAGGCGGGGAGAAAAAGCTGAGGTGATTGTCGCCTCACTTTCTAAGAATTTATTTTAACACAGCAAGGTTTTGTAAAGTAGCTGTCCTTTCAAAATGGTTGGAGTTCATTTATAATAAGCCTAGTGGTTAATCCGTTTAAATATTTTATTGTGTTCTAAAGTTTTCAATGTTGGAAACCTAGTGCACAAAAAGTTGAAGGAATCTGAGTGATGCTGTTGAAATTTATTGCAGTAGGGATCTAACAAAATGTCTATACAAGATAGGTTATTTAGCTCTGTATTATTTTATGTTAAGGCCAAATGAATTAAAACATATTGTCATTTTTATTATGTAATATTGTCATATAAAGGGTGAAAATTGTTTAACATTAGATTGAAACTAATAAATTTCTTGATATATGCTTTGTGTGGGAAGGTTTCGCCCAAACTAGATGACCATTTTCAAAATGTTTTGATGTTAAAGTTAATTAACAGTAGACAAATAGTTTCTTCCTGCACAATACCTGCTACTTCAGAGGCAAAGGTTGATTTGTTTTTGTCAAGCCTAATTGCTTTTTGAGAATCTGTGAAAAGAAATGATATTTTTTCCTTTTGATGTGAGAGAGAAGGCACAGAGTGTGATTTAACGTCTGGTTTAATTTGACGTCAGTAGTTATGACTAATAACTTAATAGTCATTTAACTACTGAAGAGATTCAATGGTTTAATTGATTAATTGGGGAACCACTCCTATATTAACGTAATATTCAGAAAATGTCCAGCCTTTCAGTCTCCACTGAAGGATGTGAGCTCAAACGCTGTGACAAGTAACTGCAGGCACACACTGAATAAAATAGAGAAACTTCCCATTAAAATATAACAAGGCAAGGCAAGGCAATTTTATTTGTATAGCACACTTTTGACAACAAGGTGATTCAAGGTGCTTTACATGATTAAAAGGTAAAATAAAAATAGCAGTTAAACACAGACAAAGCATATAAAGTAAAAATAGCAATAAAGCAAGAAGCACACAGATACATCAAGGCATTACAAAGCATATAATGTAAAAACAGCAAGAAGCATACAAAAACTTGATACATCAAAACATTACTCAAAGGCAACTCTAAACAGATATGTTTTTAGTTGTGATTTAAAAGAACTCAGTGTTTCAGCAGCTTTGGAATTTTCTGGAAGTTTGGTCCAGATGAGAGGAGCAGAGAAACTGAGAGCTGCTTCTCCATGTTTGGTTCTAATTCTAGGGATGTTGAGTAGACTGGAATTAGAGGACCTGAGTGGGTTAACAGGGTTTATTAACACAATAGATACCTTACAGCCAACTCATTGTGTTGAAAATCCCATCCATTCTAATGCATACGACCTACAAACTACCGACAATCTTAGAAAAATGTATAAATGAAACCAAATCAACGAATAATACTGACGTGTAAGAGAGAGAAAGGGAGTGTGTGTTGGGGACGATCATAAAATTTGAGGGCGGCGCAAGGGATGCTGGGAGATGCAGCCCATTCAGTTTGTGGAAAATGAATCCCAACATTGTAGTACCGTAACTATATCAAACGAAGACATGTAAACGGTGCTACAACCCATTTGACCTCTACGGGTATCCATGTCCCTGGAACCTTTTCACAGTTTATTATGTTACACCTCAAACTTCAATATAGTATGTAATGATGGAAGGTAAAGTTGACATGGTTTCAATATGTTTTTGTTTTTGTTGCAAATCTAGAAACTATGGTTTGCATTTGTATTCACCCTCACTTGAGTCAATATTTTGTAGAAACTTCTTTCTTTTCGTGTATGTGTATAATGGTTTTGAGTATTTAGAGTTTTGTAATATACTTTACATCTGGAGTTTAACTGGGCCACTGTAGAGCATGAATATGCTTTGATCTAAACCATATTATTGTAGCACTGGCTGTATGTTTCACGTCTTTCATAGCCTCAAATAGTTTTTCTGTTGGTTGATTTCTGAAGACTCCAGTTTTTCTAAAAGACAATCAGAATAAAGGGTACGGTGGCCATGAAGTGCAAACCACATCAACAAATAACTAAGCACTCCAACAAATTCAAAAACACAACAACAAATTCAAAAACACTACAACAAATCAAAAAAACGCTACAACAAATCAAAAAACGCTACAAATCAAAAAACACAACAACAAATTCAAAAACACAGCAAATCAAAAAACAACAACAAATTCAAAAACACAGCAAATCAAAAAACACAACAACAAATTCAAAAACACAGCAAATCAAAAAACACAACAACAAATCAAAAAACACTACAACAAATTCAAAAACAATCTGTGTAAAATAATCCGTGTATCATTCATCCTTTCTATTTTTGATTGACAAACAAAAAACTAAAATGTGATTGTTTTTTTGTCATTCTTTTTTAAATCGGAAACAAAATACAACAAATGCCTTGTTTCTTATGTTTTAAATTTTTGTCTTGGATCAAAAATACAACATTGAAAAATGGGCCACATGACAGTATTTGTTTTTAATATTTAATTGCTGGGATTTAGATGACCCGGAAATTGTTCTGCGTGTGAAAATGTCCTTTTCCCACAAAACCGCGGCATCGAACCCCGTAGATTATCTTGGTTTCACGTGTTAGTTTTTTTTAACCTTTCATACCATTTTGTACCATTTGCGTGTTACCTGAGAAAATAAAAGCTGACATCAGATAAGTAACTTTATTTTATTATTCATCTGAGACACTGTGGTGGGCGGTGCTCCTTTCATTCAGCTTTAAGTCAGACGCATAGCAACGGTTTTGAGAAGCTCCATAATTAATGTGGAGTGTGGCTCCGGCGCTGCCATGGAGTCACTAACTCAAAACACATTTCCCAGCAATTAAATATTAAAAACAAATTCTGTCATGCAGCCCATATTTCAATTTAGCATTTTTGATCCAAGAAAAAAATTTAAAACAGGAGAAATAAGGCATTTTACGTATTTTGTTTCCGATTTAAACACAAATAACAAAAAAAAAAATCACCTTTTTGTTTGTCAATCAAAAATAAAAAGGACGAATGATACACGGATTAAAAACACTACAACAAATTCAAAAACACAACAATAAATCCAACAACACTACAACAAATTCAAAATCACTACAACTGGGTAGACCGGCTGTTAGCGCCGTCAAATTTGGACGGTCAAGCCTTCAGATTGATTCCCGCCTCTACCTCAGCAAATGTCCTGTTGCCTAGCAACCGCCTAGTGTTTTAGAATTTTTGTGGTGTTTTTAAATGTGTTTTAGTGTTTTTTTGATTTGTTGTAGTGCTTTTTGAATTTGTTGTAGTGTTTTTTGATTTGTTGTTGGGTTTTTGAATTTGTTGTTGGGTTTTTGAATTTGTTGGGTTTTTTTATTTGTTGTAGTGGTTCTGAATTTCTTGTAGTGTTTCTGAATTTGTTTTGTTTTTGAATTGGTTGTTGTGTTTTTCAAGTTGTTGTGGTGTTTTTGAATTTGTTGTAGTGTTTTTCAATTAATTTGTAGTGGTTTGTACTTCAGCGCTACCATAAAAGGGGGCTGAACACAAACATGCAATACTTTTTTCTGATTTTTAATCAATAAAATATAGAAAACTAAAAATGATCTTCCAACTCTACTGTACTACTTTGTGATAGTATATCACATAATAATACTATTATCACATAGAAGATGGGGAATGGGGTTGAGACATGAAGTGAAATGCAAGAACAGTGAATAGATGTGAGATTGTTCCAGGGTTAGGAATAGTATTGGTTGGAATTTTGACCAGATCTTGCACAGAAAATTAACCTTTTGTTATTTTAAGACATTTAAAGAGAAGGGAAACTTAAGCTTTGCCGGAAGGATTTTGTAAGATGTATGATTTGGCAGATTTGATAGTTTCCAAATAACAACTGCATTTCCCCACTACTTATTTAAAAAGTTGCTGATCTGCTACAGTCATATTACCAAAATATTTCTGGAACACTATTGGTCTCTTACATACCCTCTAACCTATATTTTAACTCAAGATGCAAAAAGCTGTTATGAGTCTCCACCCTAAGTTGTTGGCAAGGTCTGACATCCTCAATCTTTTCTTAGTCTTAAAACTGTCTACACTTGTCACCAGTGTCACCTTTCTTCTCAGGAATAAAGTCAAAGATTGGTCTGAAGGGTCACTAAACAGAGACAGAATCGCCAAGTTGGACACAGTCATGCTTGTTTAGCTGGGGCTGGTAGCTGACCATATTCTGGTTAGGTTGAAATGTTTCCTGGTGTGACATTGATTTTTAAGACTAATTTTGCCATCTTTCCCATGCTACAAAACTATATGGAGACCCTGCTGTAAAACAGATTATCTTGTTTCTTTCTTGATGTTCAAGAATATAGCATTACACAGCATAAATCACAAAGGATTAGTTCAATGGTACTGCACACTATAACAGTCACTTTACTTATCCTGCATGAACATGATCATCTTGTTCATCTGAATGTCGGAGATGCTGACGGAGAAAGAGATGGCTGTTATGCTTTTTAAAATATTAATTCTGCTTCCATGTGAGACAACTAGCTACTTGGCACACATGCAAACAGAAAAAGAAGAGTCATTGTGTTTACTCTGGGTTTGGGGTGTATTTATTATTAAGAGGCTTTTATCAATTTACACCAGGGCAGTATGGAAGACTTTAATGGATGTGTAAATTAACACAAAGATTTGCCCTCGCTGGGCATACCCTTTTGTCTTGTACCATTTCTCATGGTTGTATCTCCTAAAGTAAGCTCAAACTCTGAGCAGCACCATTACATTGGCTTGGTTTTGTTATTAGCTACACTCCAACTCTTCGGAAGCATGGGTACATGATGGCATGGGGTATGACCTTACTGCTAGCAACTTGAAATTCAGCCCACAAGTCTGTTTTCTCTGCAACACACACTCACACAGAGGGTCGGATACACAGTGTTTGCCATGGGAGAGCTCCTCATTTACATCAATTATGGATAGTTAACTTCCATCCTCTTGGCCCAGTCCTGCATATTTCATGGTGAGGGGGTTATTTTATGAGTTAATGTGTCCAGTTGACATGCCTTTGAAAGCACTGTCCTGTCCCGTGCACCATGTGCAAAGCTTTGGAAAGCACGCAAACACCACTACACCAGTGCGTGTGTGTGTGCGTGTTAGACTTTTGCCTCACATAATGCATAAAGCACAAATGTGTCTGGTGACCTCAGTTTCTCAGGGTGGGAGGGGGCAATTTTAAGTGCTTGCAGAGCTTTATGAGTAATTCTAAATAGGATTTCTTCCCCAGCTTTCTTTGTTCATTCATAACTCAGGGAGTTAGTTGAAAATGTATACTATATTACAAAAAGTAATAAGACTCTTGCCTTTACCAATATATGAACTTTAATACCATCCCAAAGTAATAAACAGGCTTTAATATGGAGTTGGGCCACACTTTTCTGCTGTATAAATCTTAACACTTATGGTTGGACTCTTCACAGTATTTTGGAGTGTGTCCATGGGAATATCTGAAAATTTTTGAGGTCAGACTCTATTGTTGGACAAGAAGGTCCTTTTCCCAACATTTGCTATGATTCATCCAGAGAGTTTATTTTAGGGTTGAGGTCAGAGATCGCTGCAAAGCCGTGATGCAACTAGAATGGGCCATCCCTAATATGTTAAAAGGATGGAACTTGAGGTTAGCTTTGCTGTTTACTGTTAATTTGTCATGTTTAACATTGATGGCTTCTTTCACTCATCTTTTGAGCTAAATCTAAAATTGGCATATAACTGTCCTCCAAGCAGCCCATTGTCCTTGAGATATAGAAGACCTACCAGTCTTGACCTTCTCTGCTGGATGCTCTTCTCTGTTGAGTCGTCCTTTTGTGTATTTGCTGTTTTGTTTCTCCAGTGTAGAGTATATTCATTACTAAGATTTGGTGATTTACCTTTGGTGTGAACCAGTATCTTTCTAAAACTCCTAGATGTTAGCAGCTGTTAGATAAGGGTTGAAATGCACCAGAATGTGCCTGGAAAAAGTTTCTCTAGTCACATATGATATGACATTGTTCTTTGGGCTGTTCTCATTTTCCCCTTTGTTTGAGTAGGTGGATTTCCTGGATGCTTTAACCCAAGGCAAGTTTCGGGTATTCACAAGTTAAAAGTGGAGTCCTGTTCGGCTTGATGCTGTAAAGTTCTGATGACTGACATTTTAAGTTCCAGTGGGTGGAAATTCAAAAAGCAGCTACTGTTCTGCGTGATCCAAATGACAAATAGGATGGACAGCTGGGTTCAGGGTACACCTTAATGGCCCTATGATGGCCCTCTAGTTATATTGTACAAGTTTGGAACTCCAAAGCCATGATTGAAAAAATGTGTACTGTCTAGCATGCAGTATTCCTGAGCTAATTTGAAAATCACAAAGGAGGTTTGTCACTATTATTTCAGCAAACCGTTGGGGACAACTACACACTACAGTTGTATTCAATACATTGGAATATGCGTTCCAATGAAGCTCATTTGTCAGACTAAAAATATATTTTTTAAATAACAACCTATGTGCTATGCCCACCGTCTGTGATTTCATTTTGTGGCTGAGTTGTTGTTGCTCCCAGTTGCTTCCATTTTGTTATACTACCTCTAACAGTTCACAGTATATTTGGGAGAAGATATATTTCCTGAATGGGTTTAATACAAAAAAGGTATCTGATCATACTTAAATTCACTCTGATCCAACAAGTGACCCATTCTTTTATAAAATCTTTTTAAGAGTTGCCTGAATGTCTAGGTGCTCTATTTTGTAAACCTGTGCCCATGGAAGTCTTCCCAAACGACTGACTGTCACAAATACATAGCTCATCCAGTCTTACTTATTTGACCGTCTTGCCAGGGTGTTAAGTAGGAGTTGTGCACTTTTTGTCTTAAACTGTGTGTGTGTGTGTGTGTGTGTGTGTATGTGTGTGCGTGTGTGTGCGTACGTGTGTGTGTGTGTGTCTGTGTGTGTGTGTTTCTCAGAGTAACCCGGTGATGATAATGTGGAAAAGAAACGAGGACTGTTCTCCGATGGAACAAATTGCTTTTTTGACCTCGTAATTAGCGACAGAAGACACTGGGAAGGAGCTGGTGATGAAACTCCCGTGGCTGGATTTCAAGTCAGACGCATAAATTATCATTTACCAAGCACTAATGGCCTGATGAGTTGTCCTCAAAGACCTCCCTGTGCCACAGCTGACTCTGTGATTGTCGGTGACTGTGAGCGGTCATCCTCTATACATTATTTCTGTGGCGAGAAGACTGAAAATGACATGACATAATACTAGCTCTCCTCCCATCCCCTCTGTTCACTTTCCCTCAAAAGTATTTAGCTGTCCTTTGTTTTTTAATCTTCTGATTCTCCTAAAGTATCTTATGTTTTTTTGTTTTGAGCTTTTTTTCAACAGAATTGTTCTGAGTCGAAAGACCTACAGTTTATAGCATTTGGCATTTGGCAACTATTACACCTCTTCTAATTTCCCATTTTCTTTACCTTTTTCCCATATGAAGCCATCTCTCTTTTTTAGTTTTCATTGAGTGTCTTTCACTAACCTTGTTCCTTCAGCATCTTCTGTCCCTGCTCCTCTTCTGATTCTTCCTCTTTCCCCTTTTTGGCTGCTAAATGACTTGCTCTACTGTGGGTATAGCTGACTGGAATCCGTGCAGATGTCAAGTAAAATTGTCCTCTGTCACTACAGGATATGTTTTATGGATTACTCATAATTGAAATGGACTGAACTTATATAGCACTTTTCTAGTCATACTGACCACTCAAAGTTCTTTATGCTGGAGCTACATTCACCCATTTCCACCCACAAATGCACACACATTTATTCACTGATATGCAAATTGGTAGGCAACTTGGGGTTAAGTGCCTTGCCCAGAGGCAAATTGACACGTCATAGGCAGAAAGTGGAATTGAATCTACAACCTTATGGTTACAAGCCAACTACTCTACCTAGTGAGCCACAGTCGCTCCAATTCAGTAATTTGATTAGTATTTAAAATAGCTGATTTAGTGCATTAAGAGTGTGTGTATGTTTCCAGTTTCTAGTGCAGGGTTTGACTCTGGTTTTAGGTAAAATTAGCCCCAAAACAGTTGTGATCATTCAGCAGAAAACAAAGGAATCAATTTAGACCGGTCAGTTCTTTGATCAAGTTAATTGGGCTATGATGATGCATCCAACTCATGAGTCGAGTTGGTACATGATATTGGCTTGAGACTAGAATAAAACAATATGACATATTTTGCAATATTTTGGTAAGACTAAATAACAAGCAGTGCACAGCAGCAAGTGGGGAAAACTTGGCTCACTTTGGTATCTTCTTTCCCTTCTTATTGAAGGGACCTGAACCTGTAGAATCGGTATGGTGGAAAATGTTTGTGGTATTAATGCCATAACTTCAAAGACTGGTACACCTTGCTACCTGTAATTTGCACATACTACTTTTTGTAATCCCAGAGTATTTTTTTTACCTTCTGAACAATGTTAGGACCACTCTGTCTTTAAAAAAAACCCAACAGCTCTGAAGCAGTTAAAGATCAAATCAAACATGGTCTAAACTGACCCTCAATTCTCAAACCTGGGTCACATTACCCATTTGTTCCTAATGAACAAGACAAGAAGAAAGAAGAAACAGAAAATGTGGAAGGTTCAAAAAGCTCTGATTGTGGGCTGTGACCCCCAGTGGGGTGTTACAAGCCATCAGTTAGCAGAACCTACCACATCTTCAAACACACTGCATCATTGTGATGAGTTCCCTGAAGTGATCTACAGCGTCTTTGCCTCGAAAGCACCCAAATATTTTGCCTTTGTGTGCACTTTTAATTGCACAAGCATTGGTTTCTCCCTTAGTCCTTACAATTTCTCTCTCTCCCTCACATTCTGGCCCCTTGCTTAGCCTTTCTTCACAAGGCCCCCAAACGATCACTCCTCCCCTTTGTGTCTTTCTCATTCTGTCGTTTTAGCCCTGACTCTATCTTGTCCATTCTTCAAAGGGAGCTTCGTTCATTTTATTTTAATTTCGTAGACAAACCCCGGGGCGGACCGCAAAGTGAGAGAGAGGCAGAAATAAAAAAGTCAGCTTTATTTTCTAGATGGCTCTGTGGTATTAGGGTAAAGCCTTTGATGGTGGGTTACTGGCCCGCCATTGGCAATGGCTAATAAACAAATGAAGAACCCCTAACAGAACTGTGTTACTTGCTGATGTCTGCACATATGTGGGGGAAAAAAAGATAGTCCTCATAGGAGATTGGTGGGATTTCCTTGCAGCTCAACTACATTTGGTTAGTGCAGTTCCAAACTATAAATCTGAGATCTAAAAAATGAAACTGAACAGAATGTGTGCAATGTTATACAGTAATTTATTTTGATGTAATTATGTAATTATTCAGAGCAGAGCTTTGAGTAGCTTTACTCTAGGATATTCCTTGGTTCAATAGGGTAGTAAATGCAAAATAATTTTATATAATTATTTGGTTTGATCCATTTCAATGCTGCACAATGAAGGCAGACCAAACCACCGGGAGAGTTTCATGCAGAAAAACAGCTGTTTTTTGAGGAGCTATCACAAAAAGCTGGTCAGTATGAACAGCGGGAAAGCAAATCAGCATGTTCACTTTACATGGGACAGTTGTAGCAGTATTTAAAAAAGACAACAACAAGACAATACGATGTGGCGCTGTCCTTACACAGGTGCAGAGAAAGGTATTGCAAGGATTCAGATCACATTTACAGTATGTCTGTAAATTATACTCCACTACCTCCATTTGATAAACTTTCCCTTTTTGGTTCCTTAGATTTGTTTCCCCACTGTAAACTAATTGCACCAGCACACCGAAACCCATATTCTCATGCGGAACAGAGTTCTCTTCTTTGGTCCAAACCAGAGCTTTTATGAGTTTCACATTTGCACAAACGTATCCATTGAAACAAACCGGGGTCTATTTAAAATATACTAAATAGCACTGATGTTAAAGTGGAACCCCATGAAAAAGCATAACCCTGCCTCCAGACATTTGAAAAATTCTACCAAAGCGGGCAGTGCCGGGAGACACGAAGGGGCGTGGCCAAGTGAGGAGGATCAGCGCAGGGGGAACGTGGGGTTGTGGTCAGGAGGACAGTGACAGCTAGCTTAATCTGACACTGAAACATGGACAGTGACCGAAGCGACGTTGGCAGTTTTGCGACTGTGACTGTTCATCTGTTTTGAACATTAGCCTATGTTAGCATTACCACTCAGAGACCGGACTCCTTCTGTCTCCTTCTGCCTCAGCAGCGCCGGCCTCGAGCAGCGCTGACTCAGCGCCCTGAGCCAGCAGAGGAGTCCAGTCTCTGAGTGGTAAAGCTAACTTAGGCTAACGTTCAAAACAGTATGTTAGCTATGCTTACTAAATGCTAATGTGATAATAATGGAAAACAGAAAAACGCAATCGATGAAAACTCGCAATTCCAACTCCAATGTCGCCACAGGGCGACTGTGTCTGAGAGACGATTTTATACCCAAACCCACGGGGTGTGTCTGTGAGACCATGCCTGTGACGTTAAGTGTGGAAAAGATGTACCCTTCTCCACCAATCACAAATTTCAAATGCAGTAGCCACGTTTCAACCCTAAGAGGGCAGCACTAAGACATTTTTAGACCAAGAAGTGTAGAATTAAACAAGTTTACACAAAAATGTAAAAAGAAATTCCTAGAAACTGAAAGATTGCATTTGTAAAGACCCATTTATACAGTTTATAAGCAAAATAAAATTTGTTTTGGGTTTAGTTACTCTTTAAAGTACCTACTCAAGTCAGAGAGAGCTCAAATCACTCCTTCAAGTCATCACTTTTTTTTTGTTATATTTATTTTTGTGTAAAAATAACGTTTGCAATATTTTTCAATGAAATTAATATATTCATAAATATGTACCAAAAAAGCTAAAAGTTGTTTGTGATGCCTTCAGGTACCTGTGTTCAGAACACAATGGGACTGGTAAATTTAAAAAATGGACTTTCAGGGCATATTAAAAATAGTTTTGATTTTCAATTCTGCATTTTTCTTGCATTCAAAGAGTTCCTTCCACTTCTTAAACATTTTTTTCTTAGCTTATTCCCAACACCTGTCCTTTTTTCTTTTTGTCCATGTGAAAACTGTAACCCACTAAGACTTGCATGCCTCTGTATGATGCATTATGCGTGATTGTGAGCATGTCAGCATGTAGGTGTACAAGCTGTGTGAAAGATGAGCTCTGACGACAGGCCATCCACCTTGCCCTTTGGCTATTTCTGTACCATGCTTTCCTCTGTCTGTTGCGTAATGATCAGGGAGATAAAGATCGGTCTTGTTTGTTGTCTCTATCAACCATAACTGGGCCTTGGTGCCAGAAGGTCAAGTGTACAGAATAAGAACAGGCTTACACAACAATGAAAACACAGGCACAACTTTCATGTTAAGAGAAAGATGTTTGTGCTTCTCCCAGATCAAGGGTGGTGATTGATTTTAGACAGCAGAAATATACCTGTGCTGTGGCCAGGTACACTTGCCCTGTAATACTCACGTAAAGATTCTGTGGATGCTTGTTGAACACTTAGATGTTGTTTTATACAGAAACAATGTGGAAAAGTATTAAATCTACTTTAAAGGATAACATTGCAGCTCTTCATGACAGTTATAGTACAGTAAACCCTGACATTTCTCATACTCTTAAATTTAAAGTTTATTTATTTAATTTTATTTTTTCGGACAGGAAATAACCCTAACACTTTGCAGTGGCTATCCCAAAGTCCTGACTTGAATCTGACCAGGAATCTGAGAAGGTACTAAATATCAGGGTGATGCCTTCCAACCTCAAAGACTTGGAGTTCATCACTAAAGGCAAATTGTCAAAATAACAACTGCAATCTGAAAAAAACAAATGAAAAACATGCAAAAATAACTGGTCAGTTATAACAAGTAGCGAATAATTGCTGAAATGCCAATATAGATCATTCCACTAATTATTTAGAAGGGTATAAATTTTGTTTGACATGTTATTTGTTTTTTTGCTAAAATGCAAATGAAGGCAGATCATTTCTTTTCTTAACCTATACTCCTTTTACCTTGCTTTAAAGGGGACATATCATGAAAATTCCACTTTTTTAGCTCTTAAATGCTTTGTGTAATGAATTTGGAATGTGTAGGAGTGCAAAAAGCACAAATTTGTCCCTCCATGTGTTGTGGAGATATTTTTGTAAAATGTTTTGGGTCATATTTTTTAAGCCGTTCAGTTTTCTCTATTATCTATTACATTTTTTTATCTATTACGTCATAGTAATACTTGCACTGGAACTGCCAAACTTGGTCATGGATTTCCGCCTAAACGCTGAGCGAATCTGCCATCTTTATTTCTCCCTGTAAGTTTGTAGTCCAAGTTTAGGTATGCCGAAAGTACAAGTGTCAAAATGTTCTGTTGTTGGGTCAATTAACCCGCACAACTCTTTATACCGTTTCCCAGTATCAAAACCGCTTTGAAGTGTGTGGTTAAGTTTTATTTTTAATGTTAATATGTTCCAGAATCTGTGGCTAAAGTGGTTTTTGTTTGCGCCAAACACTTCAATGACAGTAACCTTCAGTTACCTCCCCCAGTATCAACAAGGGTTTTCTGAAAGACTTCGTCTTATTGAGGGCTCAATCCCTTCTGAATATGAAAATGGTGAACACAGCACAGTGGTAAGCTCCAATTAACGCTAAAATGACAGCAAGCTGTATTTTTGGACAGTCATTTAATGCCTCTTGGACATTGTTTTGATAGCATTAGCTTTAGACTTTCTGCTTATGTTAGCGCTATGTGCTAGATGTTTTAGCTCCCCGATTACATATGTCTTTTTAATACTACCATCATAGGTAAAAGCAGAGTATAATTTATTACGTATGCCTATCTGGTTACGTACACGTGTCTGTGTTTTGAAAGAGTTTGTTGACTGTAAAAGTGGACAGGTTCATATGCTACTTTGAAATTGCTAATGTTTTTCCCCTGTCTTCATGTAGTGTACCTGCTTAGAAACCAAAGTTGTCATGATTCAGTATAATCTTTTCTCTTTATATCGTAAGAAAACCCACTTTTTATAGCTTTGAAATTCATATTGTTTTAGTTGTGGTATTTCAGATCGATGTAAAGCATAGCACATTACTATTTTTTAAACGAGGTTTTGGGTCATTAAACTGTCGTTTTTTTTGTTAGTGTCTCTTCCGACATTTAGAAAAAAAGACGAATTTAAAGTTTTTGCCATGCCACGTAGACTGTTCTCTATCAAACTACAAAAATGGCTGAATGGGGTGGAGTGGAAGGTTCAGCAACCTGGAGGGGGGGTGTGGTATGCAGCACATCCTGCACATTTAAAGGGACCGCACCAAAACGAGTCATTCTGCAGACCCTGTTCAGAGGTGTCTGAACAGGGGTGGAAGAGAAGCCTATAGAACTACTATCATAATATTCCAACCTAATAACTGCAGTTGCACAATATATAGACCACAACTAAATGATTTAGATGTAAAAAGGAATAACTTAAAAGCATGATCTGTCCACTTGAATGTGCTTTGAGAGATGCTTGTCTTATTTCAAAACAAAGGAAACCTTTTGGTTGAATATCACTCTAGTCCTAATATTATATAAGTTATTGTAGTTTCAGGGTGTATTTTTACAAATTTATGAGTGAGAACAAGTAATTTGAACCTCTTACTTATGTCCTTGCATGTTTATCCAAATGTCTGAATCTGCACAGACAGTTTGCAATATGTTTTCTTGTAACCCATAATTTGAGAACATAATTGCATGCCTGCACATCCAGCCATCTATCCATCCATCCATCTATCCATCCATCCATCAGGCACTTTGCTTATCCTTCGTAACCAAATTTGGATCTTAGGCGATTCAGGTAGGAAACCCAGATATTCTCATTTTCTTCTCAAGCTCCTTCTGAGAGATTTTAAGCTGTTTATACATTGAAAGAAATATCTACTTACTTCAATGAAACCTGACTCTACCCTGCAGCCTCCTCCTTGTAGATTATGGAGGAATCCTGATCAAATGCCTGAACCTCTCTACAATGTAGATGATCACCATCTGTTTTTTTGTTTTTATTTTGGTTCTTTATCTCTTTTGCAATACCTTCCCAACCTATGGAGAAAGCTGATGTCAGATGTTTGTATTCTGGATGTTCCTCGTTCCTTACTGATGCATATCTCATGGCCAAATAATATCTGTTTATTTTTAGCATTTTATCAATTTGTGGGTTTACTACCTTTTGCCTTCAAACCAGCATCAATTTTTAAAGGCACACTTGTACAAAGACAGGGATTTTGAAGTATTATAGTCAGGTCTATGAACCAACCATCAACCAATTATACCAAACAGGTGCTAATGATCATCAATCTCACACATACGTTGAAACACAGTCATTAACTGAAACAAGAACTACTGTTTAGGAGGCTTAAAACTGGGTGAGGAACAGCCAAACTGCTACCAAGGTCAGGCTTTGGAAGATATTCTTGAGAGTTTAAATGAAGGCAACTAGACTTTTCTTGTTTTATACAATACACAAGGAAGGTGCACCACTTAGACTAATCATCAGCAGCATCAACTCAGTTACATGCAACAACACTAAACATCTTACCTCCATTTTAGCGCCGCTGGTAGGGTACACAACACATCACATCCAGAACTCCACAGACTTTACTAACAAACTCAGTTAATTGAAGCTGGCTCCTGGGGAAACTTTGGTATCCTTTGATGTCACGTCACTTTTTACTTGCATACCTACATCTGATACAGTGGAAACAATCAGAAAACACCTATAAGAAGACAAACAGCTACAGCAAAGGACCAACCTCACTCCGGATCAAATTTGCACCCTACTAGATCTCTGCCTGATTTCCACCACATATTTTAAGTACAAGGACAATTTCTAAAGGCAAAAACATGAATGTGCAATGAGATCCCAAGTTTCCCCGATTGTGGCTAATCTCTACATGGAAGAAGTGAAAAGGAGTGCATTGAACTCATATGGAGGATCACCACCCAGTCACTGCTTTATGTATGTGGATGACAACAGGGTCAAAATCCAAGCCAAGGAAGTGGAAGCCTTTACTGAACATATCAACTTGGTAGATGACAACATCAAGTTTACTCGAGAATACGCTAAAGAAGACAAGCTACCCTTTCTGGACTGCCTGGTACACATGGAAGGAGATCATAGCCTTACCACAGAAGTCTTTAGGAAACCCACACATACAGACCAGTATCTACTTTTTGACTCACACCACCTTCTGGAACATAAACTATTGGTTATCAGAACACTACAGCATAGAGCTGAACATGTCCCAAAAAGAGAGAAGAAAAGGACAAAAAACAAACATATAAAGAGGGCACTCCTAACTTGTGGATACCATAATCCGGCATATGTCAAAGCATCAAAAAAAGTCAAGGAAACAGTCAACTCAGGCCAGTGTAGGGGAGGAGAAGAGGAGACGGAAAAACATAGTTATCCCATATGTAGCTGGGGTCTCTAAAAAACTAAGGATATTTTCCAAACATAACATCCTCGTGCATTTTAAATCTGGCAACACTCTCAGGCAAAGACTGGTTCACCCAAACAATGAGGGGCGTGGTACAGTATATGCAGTCCAGTGCAGTGAGGAATGTTCAGAGCTGTACACTGGAGAAACGAAACAGCAACTACAAAAGGATGGGTCGACACAGAAGAGCAAACTCATCAGGCCAAGACTCAGCAGTCCATCTACATCTAAAGGACAAATATCATTCTTTTGAAGACAGTAATGTACACATTTTAGATAGAGAAGACAGATGGTTTGAGAGGAGTGAAAAAAGCCATCTATGTAAAACATATGAAACCAACCTTGAATAGAGGAGGTGGTTTGAGATCCCCCCTTTCAAACACATACAAAGCAGCCTTGAGTTGCCTTCATAAGAAGTTTCACCAAAACTCACACATTGAAGCATGTGACCAAAAAAGCGAATAGTTACATAACCTAGGTCGTTTCACTGTAAACTATTCTTACATCCCCAAGACTGCTTAGAAGCTTACGCAACCCTGATAGCCTGGTTAGGTATAACAATAGCCCCATTAGTGAGCCTTAACCTTAGACTTATAAATATGATACTCCCTGTCCAGTTTTCAGAACTGAAGAAGCCTCTTGGATGAGAGAAGAAACGTATTCTAGACAACAAGAAAAGTCCTGTTGCCTTCATTTAAACTGTCATGAATATAATTTCCTGGATGATTGAGAATCTACACCAACGTTTTGGAAATAGATTCATGTCAGGGAAAGATTGAGCACAGCAACAAGACACAAGGGAGTTATACTGCATCAGCAAGATCTCTCCCAGACAAAGATTTCAAAGCAGACTGGGGTTTCAAGATGTGCTGTTCAAGGTCTTTCGAAGAAGCACAAAGAAACGGCCAACGTTGAGGATCGTAGACGCAGTGGTCGGCCAAGTAGTCTTACTGCAGCAGATGAAAGACACATCATTATTACCCTTCGAAGTTGGAAGATGTCAAGCTGTGCCATCAACTCAGAACTGGCAGAAACCAGTGGGACCCGGGTACAGCCATCTATGGTCTGGAGAAGTCTGGCTAGAGGTGGTCTTCATAGAAGAGTTATGCTGCTTTCTATTAGTCTCATAAATCCACCGCCCGAGTTGTGAACGTGACATAATATTTTGGCTTATACCACTAAAAGCATTCCAAATGCATTTGCTACAAGACAAGTTGGAAAAAAACATGGACGCCACCAGTGCAGCAGCTGCCGTCCACAAGCAGCAACACACATTTTAATAACATGTTTTTCTACAGAAACACTAACATTTCAAGTAATTTCATTATTGTATGTCTTACATTTCAGTAATATTTTGTCATTTTCACCTATTTGAGTTATCAGCAAGTGCTGTCGAGTTTTTCTCGAGCCACGAGGGGGCAGGCTAGTCATTGTTAGTGACATAGCATCTTTAGCAGACCAGCAGGAAAAACAAAGCTTTACATTGTATTGCACGCACAGCAACACTGTGTAATGCATAAATTGGTGACCGGACAGAAGCAGCAATGTAAATAAGTATGTAAGAGCTTTTGAAATCGACATTAAAACAACCAACGTAGTACAAATACAAAGACAATACATCATGAAATGTGGACGCAGCCATCTTTGTTGTGCGAGTCGTACGTTCTTCCTGGTTCAGCTTGGAGTACTCTGAGGAGCCCGAGTCGGACTGCTGATATTACGACCTAAAGGGGGCGTGCCGCCGCATGAAAGATGGGTAATTTACACTTTCCAACTCGGGGGGCGGATTTACGAGACCAATGGAAAGCGGCATTAAAGCCAAAAAGCCTTACCTCCGTTGTGGAAACAAGGCCAGCATGAAGAAGAACAAGAAGTCCTGGAAGTGATGGTATGGCCCCCAGAGAGCCCTGATCTCAACATAATCGAGTGTTGCTGGGATTACATGAATAGACAGAAGGATGTGAGAAAGCCTACATCCACAGAAGATATGTGGTAGTTAACCTTCAAACTGTTGTATGCTGGGAGTTTGAACCATTCACAAAATGAAGCAACATCTCAATGTTTTGTTAAAAAAACATTATGTACTTTTATTTATTTATTAGGATATAATTATTTCTTGGTGCCTGGAGTTGCAGTACAGTAAGTTTGATAAAGGTAAGCTTGGCACTTAAACTAAAGGAATCAACAAACCTTTGTGTGGGGTATAGTGAAGAATGCACGAGGGATCCAGAGAAGACGCAAACAAACATTAAACAAAAAGGAGATACACCTGTTTGATCATTAATTTTCTTCAAATACTTACCTTTCGACAAGGTCCAGCACCAAAGAGGGAGAGAAAGGAAAAACTGGAGAGGTAAACGAGAGCTGGAGGAAGGCAAGCTGAGGGCAGAATGTCTGCGAGGAATACAAGAAGTGCCTTGCCAAATAGAAAAACAGGCCTTGCTATCGTATTTCTTTATCCTTGTATTTTATTCTCTTTGTTAGAGGAACTCGGCGAACAGAACTTCAGAGGCAGCTACAATCAGCACATCAAAGCGTGCCGACAGATTGCGGCCCAGTGGACACACTCGAATTGGGCATTAATTTCTTTGTTGAAAATATAAAAAGTCTAGGCAAAAAAAAGGTAAATAAAAGCAACCTTTTTCATTGTTGTTATTTTTCCCTTATTCCTATTGTTGTACTGATTTACTTTTCCTCTTGGAGTTTCACCATGTTTAAGGTGGTGAGGGTCAGGCCGGCACCTTGTTTTTGTCAGATGCTCCTTTGGGGAGGTTTCTGTCTTCCGTTCTCTCTTTCTTTCTTACATTCTTTCTCTCTCGCTCTTCCCTCTCACCAACTCTTCTGACAACCTCTCTTTGAGTTCAGCCCACATGGCTCTGGGCGAAAATCAATGCCCATATGTGTCTTCAGCTGCTCTACACTGGACTGATGAAGGTTTGGAGAGAGAAAGAAAGACAGACGAGTCAAATCCACACAGTCTAAAAGAGTCCAGCTGATTACAGCTAAATATTCATCAAAATGTATTCCTGTTTTTTGACAAATTGGATGAATAATTATAAGAGAAATGCTCTTTTGGCTTTTGGTGCCGTTTGCTTGTTTCCCTTCTGCTCCAGGTGCCTTTTTTGGTCCATGATGGATGGGGAGAGGGTAGACTAATTGTGAAACAGAATTAAAGATTATCACCACAGGACTAAAAACTGGATTTTATTCAGATCTGGATTCAATGACCATCAGACAGCATAGTGTGCTTCTAAGTTCACTGACCTCAGGCTGGGTATTGATTGACATAACAGTGGTTCATTATTTCTGTGTTATGAGCATGCCTTTTCCTTTGTTTAATTGTTTTTGGTTGAATTCTAAAGTAGTGCGTGGGTGGAAACTGAAACAGGCTTTAAACTGTAAGAGTGCCCAAAGGAGATGGGAGGGACAAAGACTTCCTTAATCACTATTTTACAATACATTTAAATTCAAAAGTTAATTTATTTCAGTAATCTAATTCAAAAAGTAATACTCAAGTTATATAGATTTTTTTTATACAGACAACAGATACACACTACATTGTTAAAGGTATTTGCTCGCACATCCAAATAATTGAATCCTGGTGTTCCAATCACTTCCATAACGACAGGTGTGAAAACTTGAGCACCGACTGCATCACCAAACATTTATGAAAGAACTGGTTACTTTCTGGAGTTTATTTAATCCCAGCACGTGGCTTTGATAGAATGCCACCTATGCAATAAGTCACTTTGGGAAATTTCTTACACTTTGTATTCCACAGTCAACTGTTATGACAAGATAGCAGTAACTGGGAATGACAACAACCCAGCCAAGATGTGGTAGGTCACCAGAGTAGGATGAACAGATGCTGAGGCACATAGTGCGCAGAGGATGCCTAGTTTCTGCAGACTCAGTAGCTACAGACCTTCAAACTTCATGTGGCCTTCAGATTAGTTTGAGAACAGTGTGTAGGGGAATCATGAAGTAGGTTTCCATGGCCAAGCACAATGCATATAAGCCAAATCACAGGAAGTGTGATCCAAAGCATCAAAATGCAGTGGTGTAAAGCACACTACTACTGGACTCTAAAGAAGTGGGGACATGTTCTCTGGAATGACGAATCATGCCTTCCTTTCTGGTGTTGCGATGGACATGTCTGGGTTTGGCAGCTGCCAGGAGAAAGGCACATGACTGACGGATTTGTGTCAAATGTAAAGTTTGTATGATTTCTTTTTTAGGAGTTCAGCTTGGGCCGTTAGTTACAGTCAAAGAAATTCTAATAGTTCAGCATACCAACACATTTTAGATAATTTCATTCTTCCAATTGTGTGGGAGCAGTTTGTCACAATTTCTTGTTCCAACATGCAGGTGAAACTCAAAAAATTTGAATATCGTGCAAAAGTTCATTTATTTTAGTAATTCAGCTTAAAAGGTGAAAGTAATATATGATGTAGACTCATTACATGCAAAGTGAGATATTTCAACCATTTATTTGTTTTTGTATTTTGATGATTATTGTTTACAGCTTATAAAAGCCCCAAATTCAAAATCTCATAAAATTAGAATATTGTGAAAAGGTTCAATATTTTAAAAATGTGTCACACTCTAATCAGCTAATTAATCTAAAACACATACAAAGTGTTCCTGGGCCTTTAAATGGTCCCAGTCTGGTTCAGGTGGAATCACAATCATGGGGAAGACTGCTGACCTGACAGTTGTGCAGAAAACCATCACTGACACCCGTCATAAGGAGGGAAAGCCTCAAAAGGTAATTGCAAAAGAAGTTGGATGTTACCAAAGTGTATCAAACCACATTAATTAAAGTTATGTGGAAGGGAAATGTGTGGAAGAAAAAGGTGTACAAGCAGCAAGTATGACCACAGCCTGGAGAGGATTAGTCAGGAAAAGGCCACTTAAAAGCTCATGGGACCTTCACAAGGAGTGGACTGAGGCTGGGGTTAGTGCATCAAGAGCCACCACACACAGATGGATCCTGGACATGGGCTTCAAATGTCGTATTCCTCTTGTCAAGCCTCTCCTGAGCAACGGGTAAATATGCATAATTATAATTTTCAGAGGACCAACAATTCTGTATTTAAAATCCTTGTTTTATTGATTTTATGTAACATTATAATTTTCTGGGATTATGAATTTGGAGTTTTCGTAAGCTGTAAGCTATAATCATAAAAGATGTAGGCTTGAATTATTTTACTTAGCATGTAATGAATCTATATCATATATTAGTTTCAGCTTTTAAGTTGAATTACTGAAATAAGTGAACTTTTGCACAATATTCTAATTTTTAAAGTTTCACCTGTAACTACAAAACAGTGCACAAAGCAAGGTCCAAAAACACATGGATGAGTGAGTATGGAACAACTTGACTTTCTTGCAGAGTCCTGACATCAATCTGATTCATAGAAAACCTTTGGGATGAATTAGAATGGAGACTAAAAGCCTGTCCTTCTCATCCAACATCAGTGTCTGACCTCACGAATGTTATCCCAAACGAGTAATTAAAAATCCCATAAATACTCCTACATCTTCTTAGAAGAGTTGAACCAGTTCTATATACAAAAGATGGACAAACATCATACTTAAGAATAGGATTTTACTCAAATTCTTATGGGTATTAAGGCAGACAAGCAAATTCTTTCACAATAAAGTGTATACCACTTCTTGAAAAATTTAATGAGTTTTACTTTTTAAAATGGATTTCTAAAACAACTGAAATTGTTTTGGTATTGTGGTTTATCAAGATAGTTTAAATATTTGCCAAAACGCATGTTGGCCTAGGCTCAGTATTGAAATGAATTCGGACTGTTGTTCATGCTGACCCAAAGTTTAGAATTCAGGAATTCACTGGCCAACTGAAAACATTTTGACCCTAATATCTACAGTGCACCATCACAGGAACATGGTGCCATTAGATTTGGCATGCCTCCTCAGGGCAAAGTTACAGCCCGTTTTTCTCCTGGAGTAGCCAGCATTTCACAGCAGAACATTCTTTCCACATTTGATGCCTTTTTTGCTCACTGTGCTGACCCTTTTAGAGATTCTGCAGAGAACACGGATACTTCCTTGGACTGTAGATGCTCCCTGGATCTTTCACTTCGCATCGACCTCTTGGCCTCTTCTCTCTGGTTTTGATCTCTCTTCCCCAGCTTCTCTCCCCCCACCTCCCCGGAGGGTGTCAGCGTTGGCTGAAGGGGCTTCCAGGGGGCTTCAAGGGGCCTTTCAAACCTTCATCCAGGTCTTAGTGTTCAAAGACCCTGGCCAGTCAGCCAGCTGCACACTCACACACATACACACAGTTACACACTTGCACACAAGCCTGCACTCATTTACATCTGTGTAGATGTGCACATGATCTACACTGACAGAATAAAAGAAGTGCTAAGATAGTCAAAAAGTCAAAAGTTACTCCGAAATTCAGAATAACATGAAACTGATTTATCTGAGATATTGCCTTAGTTCAATCAAATTTAGTCTCAGAATGTCGAGTGAGTCCAATGAACATGATGCGTTGGAATGCCATTGCCATCCTTTTTCCTATAAAGCATTAAAAGTTGCTACCTGCACCTATTTTCTCTTGGTCTTCATGGTTTAGATTAGATCTGCTCCCTAAAGTTGTGTAAAGCTACCTAATTTAATACTGCCTTCTGGGACTCCTAACGGCTGAAGAGTGGATGGAGAAAGATGTGCCTTCCAACAGAGGAAATAGTTGCTGGCATGGGCGTAAAATTGTGTATGGACGGTGTAGACATGTCTATACCAATGTGCTGAATTGTCCACACCAAAATTAAAATGATGCATTCACGTCAGCGGGTGTTCACGTTGACTCTGCCCTCTTTAGTCCCGCTCCCACCAGTGTATTTTGTGATTGGCTTTGCTTCCTGTACGTTGTCGTGGTTGTGTTTCAGACAGAAGTTTAATATCAACTTAGCATGTCGAGCAAAAAAAATGAAAGGAGCGGAAATTCGGAGCTATTTACATTTTCACCAAACTGTAAGTCAGACAAACAAAATATCCCAATTCATTGTAACACTAACGATGACATACGCTATCCCTATGTTATGGGATAATGTATTGTTGTTGGAAGATCTGACATGACACACGGGACACCGGTGACGAGAAGCAGACGAGTCTTGATTTTTTAATTCTTCCTGAAGGGACATACAATATATCTGATGTCAACAGCCAGAAATTAGCCTATTATATAGCCTAGTATATACAAGTTTCACGGCCAGAACACGGGGGCTGTTCTGTTGGCTTTAGTTACTGGATGTTTTACACTGAGAACATACGCAAACTCGCAATCTCCTATATGAAGAGCTCCCGCCTCCCGAACTTGACAATGGAAAAATTGATATCGTGAAACTCAAAAAGGGTTATTCTGTCACCTATTGTGCCATATGTAGTTGCAGCAACTCGAGGAAACGCTACAATGAATGGTTTTAAAGAGAGTGCTGCCTCGCGGCGTCTGCGTTGCGAAGCAACCGGGTTCTGGCGAAAATAAATGACATATAAAACTTAGCTTATTTGATTTAGCCTTTTATTATGAGTGGAAAAACCGTACAGATTATATTATAGATTTCAGACATTGCTGGACTGAATGTGTGGGTCCTCTAACCGAGCGGCATCATTCCTGAATGACCCAGCGTGCGTTTATTCTGGAGCTCTGCAGCTGCTGCGCTGCGTGGTGAGGGCATCCCAGACCCAGCCGTCACCACCACCAAGCGGGCTCAGCATGGCAACAATACTAGGCCAGGGAAAAAGGGCAAGATGTGACATCAAAAGAAATATCTTGATAGGTCACCTGTGTTATAACCCAATCTGATACAAAACTTTGCCATGTATGTTTCATTTATAATATTTTGAACTTATTGATACTTGTATTTTAACCAATTGTAAGCAAGATATTAAACAACCTGAATGTTTGTAGGCTACCTAGGCTGAAAACTGCTGATACTACTCAAGTGTTGGAAATAAAATCTCTCGGAGACTTTAACAAGCATCCTAGGGTCTCAGATTTTTCTCTTTCGCCAAATTCCTTTAAAACCCTTGGTTGGCATCAGTCCAAGGAGCCAGAACATTAGAAATAAGAAAAATGCAACAATGGGCATTCATTGGGATAGACTTCCAAGAATCTCAACAGCCCCTATCAAAGTCAATTGACCTATTTCCTGCCATAGGGTGACACGACTTGTTGTTGGTAAGGGAACTCTTGACTATACTGTACAAAGACACAGGACAAAACTAGTTTGGTCCGGTTGGATGGTGGGGCCGGGGTGCTACGGCAAATTATGTCCCCACCAATTTGAACATCAAAGTTACGCCCTTGGTATCTGGTCAACCAAGTGTAAAACGCCATTGCAGAGCAATGAGTTTTCTGGAAAAATGATAACAGTCAATACTCAGTAACCTGTAAAGTGGGCATTGTGAATGAACGTTTACAGTTTCTTACAAAAATATTAACTTGACTGGAGCTTTCAACATTTTATCAACTTACCACAAAATAACTTGGAATATGTGTGATGGACCAACACAGAATGGAGCATAATTCAGAAGCGGAAGAAATATGATAAAGGTCTTAAATTTTTTGAACAAATAAAAATCTGTAAATTGTTGTGTATGACATTTGCAGCCCCCTCTACTTTTTATGCCTCTAAATTAAATCTACTGCAGCTAATGGCTTTAAGAAATAACATATTTAGTACATTGTGTTGTGTGTGTGTGTGTGTGTGTGTGTGTGTGTGTGTGTGTGTGTGTGTGTGTGCGTAATGTAATCCAGCTGTTCTGTGAAGTAGTTTGTTAGTAAACATTATTGAACAAACAGCATCATGGAGCCCAAGTAACACAACAGACAGGTCTGCCATAATTTTATGGAGATGTTTAAAGCAGGATTTTGTTTAGAAAAAAAACTATATCTTCATCTTTGAATATCTCACAAAGGAAAAAAAAATTTATCAAGAAATCATGAAAAAAAAAATTGAAGAGCATCGGAGAGACTCATGGTAACTCTAAGGACCTGCACAGACTTACAGCTCAGGTAGGTGAATCTGTCGAGAGTACAGGAATCACATGTGTGCACTCTTCAAAGCCAGCCTTTTTTTTTTTTTTATGGCAGGGTTGTTGAAAGAAATGACTGTTGAAAAGGTCCCAAATGCCAGCAAATGAGAGCCAGCAAATGAGAGCCAGCAAAAGTGGATGTCCTCTGCTCAGATAAGAGCATAATGTAACTTTTTGGTCTATGTGTCATGATACAGGGTTTTGTGTATGTGAGTGTAACCTTAATGGGTCCCTGCTGGTGGTCGTGACCAGTCCTCTGCTGTCAAGCGGACCTGCCTGCAATTTCAAATTCAGGCTGTGGTAAATAAAGGACCTGCAGGATGATCCTTCTTTGCCTGATGGTCCAACATAGTTGGTTTCCCCGGTTCCAGCCTTCCTCACCAGCGGCAGTCAAATCCATCCACAGCCACATGGTCGTCCTCAGCAGCCAACCCTCACCTGAGTTGGAATCCTCCTGCCCGGTCTCCAACGCTTGGTCTCCCCACTCTGGACCTAGGCCCACGCTCCCAGAACCACTTCCAGCTCCCATTGTTCCTGATCGTGCCCGCACCCATATCTAACCCACTGGATCGTCAGGAAGCGCTCAAACCGTTCACCCCCAAGAGACTAATAACGCTTTACCGGCACAGTTCCAGTTCGGATTAACCCATGCTGGTGGATGAAAATAAACCTTTGACTATACCTGAGTTCGTTTGTGATTCTGCAAGTGGTAAAGTACCACCAGGGCCTGCAATGACTTTGCTAAATTCTTCACAGACAAAATCCAAAATATTAGACAAGCAGTTGGTTCATCAACAGCTTGTTCAGCTTATGTCCACGGAAAACCTGTTTAAACACCATGAAACAGTTTTATCTCATAAACAGCAAAGATCTGGGGGACATCTTACGTCAACTGAACTCCTCCTCTTGCTGCTTAGACATCCTGCCCACAGGCTTTTTCAAAAAGGTCTCAAAGATCTTGGAGTCAGATCTGTTACAGGTTGTGAACTCATCTTTAATGTTGGGTGTTTTCCCAGAGCCACTGAAAACAGCTGTAATTAAACCCCTGCTGAAAAGAGACAATCTGGACAAGACACAAATGAACAACTACAACTATCTCCAATCTTCCATTTTTAAGTAAGATCATTGAAAAGGCTGTTTTTCATCAGCTAAATAACTTCTTAAGACAAAGCAACTGCTACGACGTCTTTCAGTCAGGTTTTAGACAGCATCACAGCACTGAGACTGCTCTGACTAAAGTCATCAATGACATCTGTTTGAATACTGACTGGAAAAATGTCAGTGTTAGTTTTACTGAGTATCAGTGCTGCATTTGATACAGTTGACCACATTATTTTACTCAAACGACTGGAGAACTGGGTGGGTCTCTCTGGCACTGTACTAAACTGGTTCAAAACGTGACTTTACATCTGAGCAGACGGGAATTACATTAGGAGTTCCCCAGGGTTCCATCCTGGGACCTCTTCTGTTTAACATCTATATGCTCCCACTGGCACAGGTAATAAATAACAATATAAGTTACCATAGCTACACAGATATATATTAGACTGTCACCAGCAGACCAAGGGCCTGTACAGGCTCTTGGAAAATACACTGAGGAAATAAATGACTGGATGTGCCACAATTTTCTGCAGTTGAACAAAAACAAAACGGAGGTAATCATGTTTGGAGCTAAAGAGAAAAGATTGAAGGTCACCACAGGGCTTCAGTCCATACACCTAAAAACCACCAACCACGTCAGAAATCTGGATATAGTGATGGACTCAGACCTAAACTTTGAAAAACACTTTAAGGCAATCACAAAATCAGCCTACTATCACCTTAAAAATATATAAAGGATAAAAGAAAACTAGTCCATGTGTTCATGTTTAGTCGGCTTAATTATTGTGACAGTGTCTTTACAGGTCTACATAAAAAATCAATTAGAAAACTGCAGCTCATCCAGAACTCTGCTGCTCGAGTTCTCACTAAAACCAAAAAAGTGGACCACATCAGTCCAGCTCTCAGGTTTATACACTGGCTGCCTATCTGTCAGAGGATAGACTTCAACGTTCTGCTGCTGGTCTATAAAGATCTGAGTGGTTTAGAACCAAAATACATCAGTGATCTCCTGACCCAGTATGAACCTACCCAACCCCTCAGGTCATCTGGATCCAGTCTTTTATCAATTCCCATCAGAGTCAGAACCAGACATGTGGATCATAGAAGCTGCGTTCAGCTTCTATGCTCCACATGTCTGGAACAAACTCCCAGAAAGCCTCAGATTAGCTGAAACACTCAGTTTATTTAAATCCATGCTTTTGATTAGGTTTTTATTCTAAGTTTTAAATCTGCACGGCTTCTTTTAAGATAGATTTCTTTTTTTCAAATTTTGGTTCATTTTAAATCATGCTTTTTATTCCTTTACTTTTTCTTCGCCGTGCTGTAATGCTTTTGATGTTTTATGTAAAGCACTTTGAATTGTCATGTAACATGAATTGTGCTATACACATAAACTTGCCTTGCCTAAAGTAAACTTGTTACAAATATGACACTATGACTTGGACTCCTTAAATAGAAAACGTTTAAACTGATAGGATTGTATGTATGACTGAATTGAAATTACTTTTCCTATAAAGTGCCTTGAGATGACGTCTGTTGTAAATTGGAGCTATATAAATAAACGGAATTGAATTGAAAAAAAAAGAATTACATGCAAAATGCTGTGTGTGGAGGAAATGGGGGTGTTGGGATCCATTTTCCACAAATGAATTGAACAGATTGTTGGATGGTGGGAAGCCATTTTCTCCAGATGAACTGAGCACACTGCATTTCCCAGGGTTCCTAGCTGTGATGCCAAAACACTCCCGTAGGTCTGTGCCCACCAATGGTGACATTAATTATGACATCACGGCCAAAGGGCTATAAGAATGATTGGGACGGCCATTTCAAATTGTTCTCAGCAGAAACTTCTGCTATAGAGAGGACGTCTCACTGGTGAAGATTCTCTTTTGTTCTGAACCACTGGACCGGGGAGAACTCTTATTTCAAAGCTTCGAGGTGCCCACTGCTGTCTGTGCATCCAGCTTGGGTTATTTCTTTACAACGTCGACCTGCAAGCCGTCGAGCTCACAGTTGGGATACAGTCTTAAAATCCTGCGCCAGGTTCTGTCTCTCTGAGCACTTAATAACACTGACACTGAATACACTATCCCCATGGTGACACATGATGGTGACAGTATCATGCTGTGGGATTCCTTTCTTCACCAGGGTCACGAAAGCTGGTCAGAGCTGGCAGGAAGATGGATGGAACTAAATACAGAATAATCCTAGAAGAAAATTTGTTAGACACTCCAAAAAACTCGAGACAAAGGTTCATCTTCCAGTAGGACGATGAATCTAAACATACAACCAGAGCGACATCTGAATGGTTTGAATAAGTCCTATTCATCTCAAATCTAACTGGTAGGGGGAATTGAAAATTGATGTTCATGGATGCTCTCCATCCAATCTGACTGAGCTTGACCTACCGGCACACAAGAATGAGCCAAAATTCTTGTCTCTTGATTTAAAAGCAGGTGGAGATGTACCCCATTAGACTTGAAGCGATACATTTCAAGCATTGAATCAGAGGGACTGAATAAAATGTACTAATTATTTTCCTTCAACTTATCCGAGTACTTCTTTAAGGGACTGTGCATCTGTGTTTTTGGTTAGTGTGGATCTAGAGGGTCTATGCTTTCTATGATGCTGTGTGTGCATGTTTGTGTGTATGTGTCCTTGAGTAGTACAGTGGGATAACTGTGTGTACTCATGGCTCACAAGGCCTTATCTAGATGTCCTAGTTATTGATTGGGCTACATGGTAGATAAGAAAAAGATGAGTACCCCCTTCCACTTATCCAAAGCCACCCCTTACATCCTAATGCCTCATTCCCCATATCTACCATCCAAACCAGCAGCCCTCCATTCGCCACACTCAGACTTTAAAGCACCTAAATGGAACAGGTCTACATTAGACTAAAGTCCAAACACATAATTTATATTTAGAATGCTTCATTGTGTATTTTGAACATACTAAGATGGCATAGAGATATATAATAGCTATTTAAATTAAACAGTTTGCATACCGCATGTACAGTAGATTCTATAGCAAATTATATTTGGAGTTCCGTATTTTTAAAACCTCAGATCAATGTTGAGTAAATTTTCATTAGGCAACTAGTTCTAGATCTCCCTCTCCAGAGTTTATGTAAATATCACTCCAAGGCTGGGATTTTAGACTGGCCCTTCTGGTACAGAGTTTTGGGTGTCTGGAGGTTCTACACCTGAATTCCTGTCTAACCAGGTTGCTGATCTTATATGATATGCACTTGAATAAAGTTGCAGAGTGACACTGACAAGGTGTGTAAAGGAAAAAATTAATCTAGCACAAGAATAGACAAATAGAACCCCAACAAAGCGAACAATAAATACTAATTTAACCCAACCAAATTTTGAGAGGATGATCAATTGATCCGTCTACAAGAAGGGACAGAGCAGACTGTACTTCTTGAGGAAGCTTAGGTCCTTCAAGGTTTGCAGCAAGATGCTGCAAATCTTCTACAAGTCTGTTGTGGAGAGTGTAATCTCTTCAGCCGTCATCTGTTGGGGTAGCAGCATCAGAGCCAGGAACTTAAAAAGGCTGAACAACCTGATAAAGAAGCTTGGTTCTGTTCTGGGGACGACTGTGGAAAATCTGGAGATGATAATGCAAAGAAGGATTCTTCATAAAAATCAAAACAAATATGGACAGCCCTGAGCATCCTCTTCATGAGACTGTCATACAACAACAGAGTGTCTTCAGTCGGAGGCTTCTTCAGTTTTGCAGGAAATCCTTCCTGTCCACAGCCATCACTATCTATAACAACTCCTTAAAGAATTTATATGGGCTACAACAACAATTAATTTCCCTCTGGGATCAATAAAGTATTTTTGAATTTGAATCAATCCTCTCTGAAGTTTTCAAGCTCCTTGAAAGCATTTGCTCCCAGGAGAGAGGTTAGCTAACAGCAGTGCCGGCTGTACATTACACCCCTTGGCTTTCAGTGATATCCTACTTAGTCCAAGCTAAATTAATACACCTCATAATGCCATCCATACGACACCGTGGCTCAAGAATCCATACAGAATCCCACATACACATTACAGTCAAGCTTGTCAAGTGATGTGGGGTCTCCGGTGTTTACAGATATATTCTTGGGCTGAGGTTATCATTACTAGATCTTAATTAATTGGTACCATGAGCTTTTCTGTGACATGGTTGTTGTATTTTTATATCCAATTTTGTGTGATGTGATCTTAGTTCACAATGTTTGGTTTGTTTTGTCGATGTTCCTTTTTAGTTCTTTGTTTTCCCCTCTCTCTGCTGTCCTGTGGGTATGGAGGAAGACTTCAATGTTTTCCTGTGTTATCTTTGTTTCCCTTCCTATCTTGTATTTTCAACTTACCTTCTCTCGACTTTTTGTTTCCTACCTCTCATCTTCTTTCTTCCCCTTAATTTTCTGTCTCCGTCTTCATAAAGATTTCACACATATATCAAGTGGAGTACTATAGCAAAAGTTGTAGTACTCCGCTTGTGAAAGTAAATCTCTTGGGCTTCTACTTGATACTCAGACACCAATTCTGAGCTCCACACTGCCAAACAGGACACGTTAAAAAAATAAATAAGCTGGTCAAGCGACATCTAATATCCAGAGCATTTAAAATCTCTACGTTCGCATTCACAATTAAGAGTAGGAAAACTAGGATCACCGATTCTGTCAAATCTCAAAAGTAAAATAATTTAAATATTAGTTAACAAAGTTTTAATAACTCCACCAAAGTATATGTGAGCTTATATAAATTTGTCCAATAAAATGTGCATTGTCACCATTTCACACAAGACACCAATGAGGTGATAACGAAACCAACAATTAATGACAATTTTAAAAAAACTAAAGCCAAGACAGTATTTGTTTTGGAGATAATGCAACAGCAAAACAATTGGACATCTTGGCGCAGCTGGGCGCACCACATTATACTGTAAATGTCATGTTTGGTATATTTAAAGGACCCAAAGGCAGCAAAAATAAAACTTAAATGATTTAATTGTAACAACAAGCAAGGAGAATAAACTTACAGCACTAGGAGAACCAATAAATGCAGCGATAAAGGAACAGGAACTGGGCAGGAATCGGGAATCAGACAGGGAAAGAATGATGGACCAGCGAGTAATGACTGAATGAGAGAATAATTTATACTGGGGAGGAAATGAGAGGAGACCAATGACTAATTAGGGAAATCAGATGCAGGTGAGAGCGAGAGAGCAGGTGGAAACAATCAGCTGGGAAGAGAGGTAGAAATGTAGGGAGACAGAAAACTCTAAAGAAACTAAAGATAATATGTCTGGAAGGGAATCTAACTGGAAAACAGAAGGAAGAAATAAATAGTAAACTATCTAGAGGGAAAAAACTAAGGAAACAAATGAGGATACAAACAAAAGGTGAAAACATCTAAGAGGAAGAAGATACAGAAACAAGGAAGTGCCAGAATAAACTAATAAAGACAAGGGATAACCTAACATGTTTAAACTAGATAAGGAAAAGAACTAAGTTAAACACAAACAGGAGGGACAAAACAAGAGAGCAGCTTGGGGTACAGAGGGGAAGGAAATGCAGTGGGAGGAAAACAAACAAAAATCCACAGAACCTGACAGGACCCCCCCCCCCCCTCAAGGGCGGATACCAGACGCCCCTAAGAGTCCAAAGCAAAACACACACCCAACCAGGGTGGCCGGAGGGGGCTTCGGCAAGGAGGGCAAGAGTCCAAAAAACAAAAACAGCCGAAGGCTAAAGACCTGAGGCCTGCGACAAAGGAGCAGGAACCTGGGAGGCCGGCGACGAAGGAGCAGGAACCTGGGAGGCCGGCGACAAAGGAGCAGGAACCTGGGAGGCCGGCGACGAAGGAGCAGGAACCTGGGAGGCCGGCGACGAAGGAGCAGGAACCTGGGAGGCCGGCGACGAAGGAGCAGGAACCTGGGAGGCCGGCGACGAAGGAGCAGGAACCTGGGAGGCCGGCGACGAAGGAGCAGGAACCTGGGAGGCCGGCGACGAAGGAGCAGGAACCTGGGAGGCCGGCGACGAAGGAGCAGGAACCTGGGAGGCCGGCGACGAAGGAGCAGGAACCTGGGAGGCCGGCGACGAAGGAGCAGGAACCTGGGAGGCCGGCGACGAAGGAGCAGGAACCTGGGAGGCCGGCGACGAAGGAGCAGGAACCTGGGAGGCCGGCGACGAAGGAGCAGGAACCTGGGAGGCCGGCGACGAAGGAGCAGGAACCTGGGAGGCCGGCGACGAAGGAGCAGGAACCAGGAGATGAGGAGGCCGGATGCGGACGAAGGAGCAGGAACCTGGGAGGCCGGCGACGAAGGAGCAGGAACCTGGGAGGCCGGCGACGAAGGAGCAGGAACCTGGGAGGCCGGCGACGAAGGAGCAGGAACCAGGAGATGAGGAGGCCGGATGCGGAGCAGAACCCCGCGACTTGGGAACCGGCTGCAGAGGAGAACCCCGCGACTTGGGAACCGGCTGCAGAGGAGAACCCCGCGACTTGGGAAACGACGTCGACTAAGGGGACCTTGGTAGGACGCTGGGAACCCTCGAGAGGATGGAGTGGAGAACTCTCGGGGAGGAGTAGAGGACCCACGGTGAGGCGTATAAGACCCACGGCGAGGCGTAGAAGACCCACGGCGAGGCGTAGAAGACCCACGGCGTGTCGCTGAAGACCCACGACGTGGCGCTGACCCCAAGGTTATGTCCCTCTGGAGACCCTTGGCAGAGTCAGGAGCTAGAGGCGTGTCCTCCGGAACACCCCCTGCGGAATCAGAAGCCTAAGGCGTGTTCTCCAGAACACCCTCTGGAGAGACAGGAACAAGAGGCGTGTCCTCTGGAACACCCCCTGCGGAGTCAGGAACCAGAGGCGTGTTTTCCAGAACACCCCCTGCGGAATCAGGAGCCAGAGGCGTGTCTTCCGGAACACCCCCTGCGGAATCAGAAACCAGAGGCGTGTCTTCCAGAAGATCCCCTGCGGAATCAGAAACCAGAGGCGTGTCTTCCAGAAGATCCCCTGTGGAGTCAGGAACCAGAGGCGTGTCCTCAAGAACACCCCCTGTGGAGTCAGGAACCAGAGGCGTGTCCTCAAAAACACCCCCTGTGGAGTCATTAACCAGAGGCGTGTCCTCAAAAACACCCCCTGTGGAGTCATTAACCAGAGGCGTGTCCTCAAAAACACCCCCTGTGGAGTCATTAACCAGAGGCGTGTCCCTTTGGACACCCTCTATGGAACGAGGAGTCAGGGGCCTGTCATTCTGGACACCTCCTGAGAGCTGGGAGACTGCCAAGGCTGATCCGATAACAAAAGGCTGCAACTGGGGTTGAGGTGGAGGAGGCCTTCCCAGCTGGCCAGCAATCGCTGCCCGCGTATTCCACCTAGCCTCCTCCCAAAATGCAGTCAACCCCAGTTCAGCAAATAATGGCTCATGAGGCCTTAGCAAGTCCATTAAATCGTTAGCTACCCCAATACGGACCCAAGGCGGGCTGAGTTTGGCTATACTGTCCAAATTATGCCGTAAATTAAGGTGCAGTGTGGACAGACAGAGCTGCTGGGTCTACTTGGCTGGTCCGTTCTGTCATGTTTGGTATATTTAAAGGACCCAAAGGCAGCAAAAATAAAACTTCAATGATTTAATTGTAACAAAAAGCAAGTAGAATAAACTTACAGCACTCGGAGAACCAATAAGAAACAGGAACTGGGCAGGAATCGGGAACCAGACAGGGAAAGAATGACGACGGACCAGCGAGTAGTGACTGAATGAGAGAAGAATTTATACTGGGGAGGAAATGAGGAAGTGAGAGGAGACCAATGACCAATTAGGGAAATCAGATGCAGGTGAGAGGGAGAGAGCAGGTGGAAACAATCAGCTGGGAAGAGAGGTGGAAATGTAGGGAGACAGAAAACTCTAAAGCAACTAAAGATAATATGTCTGGAAGGGAATCTAACTGGAAAACAAAAGGAAGAAATAAATAGTAAACTATCTAGAGGGAAAAAACTAAGGAAACAAATGAGGATACAAACAAAAGGTGAAAACATCTAAGAGGAAGAAGATACAGAAACAAGGAAGTGCCAGAATAAACTAATAAAGACAAGGGATAACCTAACATGTTTAAACTAGATAAGGAAAAGAACTAAGTTAAACACAAACAGGAGGGACAAAACAAGAGAGCAGCTTGGGGTACAGAGGGGAAGGAAATGCAGTGGGAGGAAAACAAACAAAAATCCACAGAACCTGACAGTAAAAAAAACTTATTTGTACCATTTTGCTAATTTTATTTGTCACTGAGTTGATATTGACTTAAATGACAAACATATTAAAAATACAAATAAAATGATTGCATTCACCAACATGGATCTTCTCCAGATCACCTGCTTATTTGAAAATAAAATGCAGATTTCTTTCTTTTCTCAAGAAGACCCTAAATGCTCTGTTGTACAGTTGATCTGTTTGCTTCAGGTGTACGAGTAAGACCTTTTCTATGGACATGGAGGCTAATGCTGAAAACTGTTTCGTTCATGTTTCTTGAAAGGTCTATCTTGAAAATGGTGTGGCAAGTATATCAGCAACCAAATTCTATTTATTTCAATTCAGTTTATTTATATAGCGCCAATTCACAACAGATGTCTTCTCAAGGCACTTAAGAAGAAGTAATTTCAATACATTTATACAAACATTCCAATCAGTTAAAAAGTTTCCTATTTAAGGAATCCCAGCAGATTGCGTCAGTCATTGGCGTGAGGTTGGGCCCCGTTGATGCAGACTTTCCAACCACAGCAATCCTTCAGCAATCCCTCATACTGAGCAAGCATGTAGCGACGGTGGAGAGGAAAAACTCCCCTTTAACAGGAAGAAACCTCCAACAGAACCAGGCTCAGTAGGAGCGGCCATCTGCAACGACCGTCTGGGGGTTTGAGAAGACAGAGCAGAAACACAGAAGGAACAGAAGATCTGATATAAGAGTACTTTCTATGTTACAGAAAGTAAAAAGTTGATAACAGGACACAGTGGATGTTCAGTTACTGGGTGGATCATCCCAGTCGATGCCCCCTGTCCAACAGGGCATTGCAGCCAAGCAGGATACCACACCAGGTATATCTTCTATGAAGAGAAAAACACTGAGAGAAAACAAAGTTAACAGTAGAAATAACAGAATGTACTGTAATACAACTGGAGAGTCGTAGGAGAAAAGGAAGTAGCAGAGTGGGGAAAATTGGTAAGTCTGTCCTCCAGCAGTCTAACCCTATAGCAGCATAACTACAGAGATAGCTCAGGATGACCTTAGCCACTCTAACTATAAGCTTTATCAAAAAGGAAAGTTTTAAGCCTGGCCTTAAAAGTAAACAGAGTGTCTGCCTCATGGACTAAAGCTGGGAGCTGGTTCCACAGGAGAGGAGCCTGATAACTAAAAGACCTGCCTCCCATTCTACTTTTAGAAATCCTAGGAACTACAAGTAAACCTGCAGTCTGAGAGCAAAGTGCTCTGTTAGGAACATATGGAACAATTAGATCTCTGATGTATGATGGAGCTTGATTATTAAGGGCTTTGTATGTAAGAAGAAGGATCTTAAATTATATTCTGGATTTAACAGGGAGCCAATGAAGGGAAGCTAAAACAGGAGAAATGTGATCTCTCTTTTCAATATGCATCAGAACTCTTGCTGCCGCATTTTGGATCAACTGAAGGCTTTTAATGGCATTTTATGGACTTCCTAATAGTAAAGAATTACAGTAGTCCAGCCTTGAGGTAACAAATGCATGGACTAGTTTCTCAGCATCACTCCTGGACATGATGTTTCTAATTTTAGCAATATTCCGGAGATGAAAGAAAGAAATCCTAGAAACCTGTTTAATATGGGATTTAAATGTCAAGTCTTGGTCAAAAATAACGCCAAGGTTCTTTACATTAATACTGGGGGCCAATTTAATGCCATCCAGATGAAGTGATTGACTAATCAGTTTCTGTTTAAGAACTTCTGGTCCAAAGACAGCAACTTCTGTCTTGTCAGAATTTAAAAGCAAAACGTTTAGGGTTATCCATGTTTTTATGTCTTCCAGACATGCCTGTAATCTACCTAACTGACTGGGTTCATCAGGATTTATGGATAAATATAGTTGTGTATCATCGGCATAGCAGTGGAAATGTATCCCATGCTGTCTAATGATTCTACCAATTGGGAGCATATATATGGTGAAAAGAATTGGTCCAAGCATAGAACCCTGTGGAACTCTACAAGTAACCCTTGAGAGTGAAGATGATTTATCATTTAGATGAACAAACTGGAATCTATCAGACAAATATGATTTAAACCAGCCTAGTGCTGTTCCTTTGATCCCTGCAACATGTTCAAGCCTTTCTAAGAGAATAGTATGATCGACTGTGTCAAAAGCAGCACTGAGATCTAACAAAACCAGAACAGACACAAGTCCATTATCTGAGGCCATGAGAATATCATTAGTAACCTTCACCAGTGCTGTTTCAGTGCTATGATGAGCTCTAAAACCTGACTGAAACTCTTCAAACAGCTCGTTACTGTTTAGATGCTCACAGACTTGATTAGCAACAATTTTCTAAAGGACTTTGGATAAGAAAGGAAGGTTAGATATAGGTCTGTAATTCACCAAGTCATCTTGATCAAGGGAAGGTTTCTTGAGTAAAGGTTTAATTACAGCTTTTTTATATTCCTGTGGTACGTATCCGTTTACTAAGGATAGATTCATCATTTCCAAAATGGGGCCAGGAACCAAATGGAACACTTCTTTAAATCATTTGGTTGGGATTGGGTACAGCATACAAGTTGAAGGTTTAGATGAGGCTAATATTTTTGATAATTCCGAAAGCTCGACTGAATCAAAACAGCCTAAGCACAACTGAGGTTCTACAGTTCTTTCCGATACAGCCTCATTTACTGAGGAAGAAGTAATCATGTTTGGGAGGATGCCAATGATTTTATTTTTTAATAAAATTAATTTTATTTATGAAGAATCCCACCAAATCATCACTGCTAAGAGCTGGGGGAATAGTTGGCTCAACAGACCTATGACTCTGTGTAAGTTTGGCAACTGTGCTAAAAAGAAACCTAGGATTGTTTTTATTCGCCTCTATTAATGATGAAAAATATGCTGTTCTAGCTTGTCGAAGGGTCTTTTCATTCAGCAGTAGACTGCTGTTCCAGGTTAAATAGGAATCCTCTAGGTGTGTAGAGTGCCATTTTCTCTCCAACTTCCTAGTATTCTGCTTTAAAGTACGTAACTCTGCGTTAAACCAAGGAGCCAGCCTCCTATGGCTAGCCACTTTCTTTTTTAATGGGGCTACGCCATCTAATGCCAAACGCAATGAGGAAGTAACGCTGTGAACCAGACCATCAATTTCTGAAGGGTTAGAGATAGAATTGCTGCCATCCACTGTGTTACTCTGAGACACTGAGGAAAGTAAGAATGGAACAGATTCTTTAAAAATTGTTACAGCATTGTCTGATAAAGCTCTACTATAATGAAATTTTCTTTCAGATTTAAGATGGTCAGTTAAAGTAAATTCAAAAGTTATGTATGTCAGTACAAGGTCCAAAGTGTGTTTACCCGAGTGGGTCGATCCCTGTACTTTTTGAGTAAAGCCAATTGAGTCTAAAATAGCATTAAAGGCTGCATTTAGGCTATCACTTTCAGTATCAACATGAATATTGAAGTCCCCCACTATAATGACCCTATCAGTATTTTATATTAAATCAGATAAAAATGTGAGATCTGATCCAAGAATTGAGAGTAAGGACCTGGTGGACGATACAAAACCACAAACAAAAATGGTCTTAATGTTTTGCAACTTGGATGAGGAAAATTAAGGGTTAGATGTTCAAAAGAACTGTAGCTATCGATTGGTCTGGGACTAATTAGTAAATCAGAACGAAAAATGGTTGCAACTCCTCCTCCTCGCCCAGTATTTCTAGGAATGTGAAAATTTAAATGACTGGAAGGAGTTGACTAATTTATACTGCTGCAACCAGCTTTCTGTGAGACAAAGCAAATCAATATGATTATCACAAATCAAGTCATTTACTAACAAAGTCTTTGGGGAGAGAGATCTTATGTTTAATAAACCAAATTTAATAGATTTATTTTTCTGTTCAGTCAAAGTTGAATTTTTTTTAATGAGATTTCCATAATTTGCTTTTGTTGGCTTAACTTTTAATCCATTTAATTTGGCCGTGGGCAAGACACTGTTTCTGTAGGGTAATGGGTGGGTAACAGTACAGAAGCAGCAGAGAGGTGGGTTAAACTACGACTCTGCTTCCTGGTCTGGACCCTGGTTTGTCAGTGTTTTGGAGGACTAATAAATTCGGCCATATTCCTAGAAAGAAGAGCTGCTCCATCCAAAGTGGGATGGATGCCGTCTCTCCGGATCAGACCAGGTTTTCCCCAAAATGTTCTCCAGTTATCACTGTAGCCCACATTGTTTGCAGGACACCACCTAGACAGCCATTGATGGAATGACAGCATGTGGCTAAACATGTCGTCACTGGTCCGATCAGGCAGGGGACCAGAAAAGATTACTGAGTCAGACATTGTTTTAGCAAACGTACACACCGAAGCAACACTAATTTTAGTGACCTCCGATTGGCGTAACCGGGTGTCATTACCGCCAGCGTGAATAACATTCTTACTGTATTTATGCTTATCTTTAGCCAGGAGTTTCAGGTAGGATTTGATGTTGCCCGTTCTGGCCCCTGGCAAGCATTTGACTATGGTCAATGGTGTCTCTAATGCCAGGTTTCTGACTATGGAGCTGCCAATTACCAGGGTCAGCTTCTCAGCGGGTGTGTCGCTGAGCGGGAAAATCTGTTAGAAACGCGGACCGGTTGGTGGTGGCCAGGGGGCTGGGTCCTAGAACTATGCTTCCTGCATACAGTCACCCAGCCGGCCTGAGGTCCCGGCTGCACGGGCTCTATCGGAGGACAGCTAGGGGGTTCTATCCTTGTTTGCTCTGCGCTGGCTAATGGGCTTCGGCTATCTGCTGGTTTTTCAACAGCGCGGAGCTGGGCTTCTTATTCTGATACCCTCGCTTCCAAAGCTACAAAAATATTACATTTATTACAGTTACCATTATCAACAAAGGAGACAGGGAAGTAACTAAACATCTGACAGAGAGAGCAAGAGAGAAGAGAAGAGTTAGAGACAGGAGAAAGAAGAGTAGCTATAGCCGCAATGAAGCTAAGCTAACGGAGCTAGCGAGACCTTACCACCCCAAGAAAAACTGTGTGAAACACAAGGAGTTCCCAAAACGTAAAGTACACCACCACAAAATGTGTGTTTTAGTGTGCTTGTGTGTTAAAATAACTTAGAAAGGCCTCAGCACAGAGAAAATAAGATCAATTCAAGAGAGTCTGAACACCAAACAGCTTACAGAGAGCACAACAGTGACAACAGGAAATGACGCAATACGGCTTACCCCCGTCATAGCCCCTTTTCCTCCTTCAGCCATCATTGGTCAAAAAAAATACATGGCAGCTGTCGGTAGCTAACGAATGTTCGGGTTTAATTCTGATCCTTCGCAAAATGCCGCCTTTCAGGCTCTCACGAGTGATTATGCAATCGCAGGACGAGTACGAGTCAACTTCATCGTGAGCCTTCTAGCTGGCCTTGGTGTCACAGTCTCGAGCTGATTACCTATCGCAACTCACTGTGTCCGGTCACTTACAGCGCATAAGAGCCAACACAAGCTAGCTGAAATATGATTGGATAAAAACTCTACCATAATTTAGAACACCGGAAGCAGCGCAACCAAGTGGATATAGCATGACTTAAAGAGAAAACAACCACAGCAAACTGTACTAGATTCAATGGTATTGTCAGGACATGAAAAAAACTAACTGTAGATTTAAAAAGCTGTTTCATTTTAAGAAACATATTACATCACTCAGCTTTGAAGGTATTTTGTCTAACTAACCATTAACTTTGAGAATTAGCATTTTACCCGGTCTCTCAAGACTCAGTTTCCTGCCACTACTGTCTACTGCAGGTAATTACAGACAACAGTAAACTTCTTCTAAATGTCCAAACTACCACTTTGGCTCCAACCTTAGGCTTCATTCATCATGCTTATAAAATAGGTTAGAAATGTTCTTGTGACCACATGAGATTTGAGAAAGATGGGTCTTTCAGTGCTTGGGCCTTGACCATCACTTGACATCACAACCATATTTTTGCTAAATCATAAATCTTCCCATTTACACATTCTACAAAATTTTGTTACTTACTTAAATGTCCTCTCTTGAAATCCTACATGAAAAACTTTTGCCTGTTTATTCTCAAGTCAAACCGTTTGTTTAATTATTCCATCACTCGAACCCAAACATGTAGCACAAGAGAAGTAATATTTTCCTTTATTTTTGCTGTTTTCTTTGTCTGCTCAGGCTTATAACAGGAAAACCTGTTTGTGTTTTGTAGCCTCATGCTTGACTTCACCCTGCTCCTCCTCCTACTCCTCAGTAAGCGTTGTCTTGTTGCTTCCGCCCGAGTGGCTCCCGTTGAATATGCCACTTGGTTGAACAATTAATTATTATAATGATAGACCAGCAGTGAGTGCTGCTTTAAAAGCGGACACACTGAGAGAGATAGAAAATTGCACAAATACAAATAAGTAGTTTAATCTTTTGGTATCCTAAAAGTAGATGAGTGATGGTTGCAGTTGAATGTATAACATCAGTTTTAAACAAAGACAGAAAATATAAGAGAAATAATATACATTATTATGTAATGACACAGTGGGGTAATTTCAATATTCAGTTGTTTTAGTATACATTTCCCATCAATTAGAGCACATCCTATTAACTTAAAATACAAACATCAAGCAATCCATTAAGAACAACTGAATAGCAGTGTTATTCACCAAATTCCAAATCAGCATTGATCCGTCAACTTCATCAGAAGCTCTGGAGATGGGCTTTAGCATCTGGTAGAAGAATATAAGGTTTGGAATACAACTTAATGAACAAGACAGTGTGATAAGTAATGGTAATGGTAATGTGATAAGTAAGAAATGGTGATGATCTAATGAATGAACTAATCCAGAGGTGCTTTTATTTTTATATTTCCAGCTGGAAGTTCCCTTGTAATGACATTACCTTGATGGCAAGAGAATATCAGAGGTGAGTCATGTTTATTTTGTTTCCTAAAAGAGGCAATCGTCTAATACAGCGATCTTTGGAGAGATATTCCTGTCGTCATTATTATGAAGCAACATCCAACATGTACAGATTGTTATTAGCCACTAACAGCCCATTCTTTCTCAGTAAAACAGGACTTGTACCTGCAGTCTGTATCTCACAAACTGGCTTCCTTTCCCTCTTCATGACATTAGACCAAAACTCTTTCCAACACTTGAGTCTCAGACCAGGAGTCCAAGTCAAGTCTTAGGTCTTGAGTGCACAAATCTGAGACAAGTCTGTAGTCTTATTGTTGCTTTTATTTTCACAAGGCAGTCAAATGCATTTTGAGGTCTTGCGTGGTCTGGAATTTCTTACTTTCAAATGAGAAATTCTGACTTTGAGGGACCTTCTTGTAAGTTTTTCAAACAACAAACCTGAAAGTTTAACTTCGAATTTAAAATAAATCGCATACAGCTAAGCAGCTAAATTTATCCACAGCCCTAGGATATGTTGATTTAACTTTTTATTATTTTATTTTACCAACATGTTTCAGCTGACTGGAAGTAATATTGCTGTTATGGAGTGGCCCAGGCACACTTCTAACTTAAATCTGGTAAAGATTCTGTGAAGGAAGCTAAGGATTAGGGTAAAGGCAAGGAGGCCTTCCAACTTCAAAGAGTCCAGTGAATATAAAGAAGGGTGTAAAAATCTTTTGACCTGCTGTTTTAATAAAATCAAAATAAAATGTATTTTTTAAATTAATAATTCTTTACATTGTTTATTATCTTTTGAGAGGGGACTGTCTCGCTTTGAGTTAAAAAGAAACTTCTTGGTTCAATGTAAATAATCTTAAATCTAAATTTCCAAAGACATCAAAAATTTTGAGTGCAATGTTATTTAAACTGTGTCTTTCAATTAGTCAAACAGTGCTACTTCTGCCTTTTGTGTGTGTTTTTATTAATATTTGTGATGTAACACAAAACTGACACAACTAAAAATCTCCAACTCTTGTTGTGAATGCTATTTTTAAATGCATCTCAAATTGGTATGACTTGGAAAACTGGGTATTTAGTGAGGTAGTACTCATTTTAAAGTGTTTGAGAACCACTGGAGTTTGAATTACAAAGGGAAAAGTGTCACTTTCACACGTGCTGTCATTGTGAAGGCTGTGCAAATGTGCCAGGCGGGCAGCAGGCAGTCAGTCAGCCAGTCCCCTTGGCTTCCACTTGATAGATGCCCACGGTTGGATTTGCATATGCTATTCAGGGCATCTCTGTCTCTCTCTCTCTCCCCTTTTTTTATTGTTTTTAATCAGAGGCGAATGTCAACAAAATAAATGAAGTTGCGCAGTGAAGTGAAATTTTTATCACATCAGTGGTGTTTGGATGGGTGTGTGTGTGGAGGGATGAAGAGGGGGGTATGATTATGATGATGCCACCCCGCATACCTCACACCCTCCCCACCCTATACAGCACATACACTCCACCTCCATTCATCACAGGCCATATTGAGGGAGTGAAATTCAGCGACAGTGCCGGTAATCAATGGAAGGGCTCCATATGGCAGGGATCAAAGGTGTCACATAGTGTGTGGTTCTGCTTTATTGCCAGCCAGCACTGTTAATTGGACAACAAGATCAGAGGCAATATTAAAATCCAATTAAATTGATATGAACAGATTGCCAAGTGATGTACACTAATGTATAATTGAGTATCAAGCAAATGCGAGTGGCCCGTCTCGAGCGCCGAGCTGCTGAATAAATGATGGGCGAGCCGTAGAGGACGGAAACAAGTTTGCACATTAGCCACCCTCCACTCCCCTTCCTTTCTCCTTCTCGTTCCCTCTACAGCTCCCTGGGTCTTCAAATGACTTTTTTTTCTATCCCCTCTTTTTTGGAATTGGCAGTTGTTCTTAAAGGGACAATTTTGTCCTGTATAATAAGGGCGGAGAAGTGGAGAGCTTCTGCGCGCGTGTGTGTGTGTGTGTGTCAGAATAGGCTTGAATGTACGTGCACACATAGACATGCAAGGGGGGACATGTAAAGCTTTAAAAAGTCTAATTCCATCACACACACACACAGTTTTAATTTGACTTTAAGAAAATCTAAATAATTTATTTCCCCTTTTTTGCTGCAGCTAAACCAAGAGCATGTTGTGGTTTTAGGGCTAATCAGGCATAAACACGGACACCCTACTTCATCTCGGTGAAAAGGCTCCTTGATCCAGAGCTCTTACCCTCAAAAGAAAAGAAATAAGCAGAAAGAAGAGAGATGTTAGGGCACCAACAGACCACCGAGGCCCCGTCCAAGGTGACATTCTCTGATAAGAGGTTCATCACTACTCATTCATTCATTAATTGAATATTTTTAGCCTTAATTTAAAGTGTGTAACTGCAGCGGTAAATCTCGGCATTGGGAGGCTGATAAGGAGATTTTCATTTCAAATTTTAATGGCATTTTGGCTCTGGTGATCACCCCCTTTTTTGGGAGGGTAATTATTTATTTCTGCTGTTTTGATTGTGGTCCAGCATATGCTGTTTCTTTTTTTTAATGGCCTCCCACCCCACCTCAACTCTTTCCTGCATTAAGCTGCATTCTTTAATTAAGCGGGCATGGGGCTCATTAGCTGCCATGGCGATGGGGTGACACGATGTGCCCATTTCAGTTCCCGCGGGCGGTGCCCGGACAGAGCGCCTGGGGAGCAGGTGCTGACAAGGTCGAGGTGGCAGCTTGCCATCTGGAATGGCGCTTAGGCCTTGTCCCAGGCTCTTTGTTGCCATGGATGGGCTAATGCCATCCACCAACAACCCTCACTCAAAGACATCAAAACAGGGCTCTGGGTCTTAGGAGATCTGTGGACTTAACAACTACTAAAACAAAGGCGCAATAATTGGTTTTGGCGCAATCTGTCCTTCGTTTGCCGCTCTGGGGGCTTTCCAGTTATTGAGTTTGTCTGGAACAGAAGGCCCATTGAAGGTTCTCTTCATTTAGTCATGATGCACCTCCATTTGCATAACTTAGATATCCAAGGCAAACACTGTGCACATAAATTAAGGCATAGATTACTACAATACATAGTGCTTTAAAACTATTAGGTGTCTCTTCTGGAGACCTTTTGAAAATCTCTTTTTCATTTTCTTTTCAGATAATTATTTAGTTTTGTATACCTTTCCAAACACATGTAAAAATATGTAAATGTTTTCCCCTAAGTACTTTGGTGATAAAATATTACCAAAGTAAACAATAGGGATAGGTATTGTTAAGGATTTATCGATACTACTACTCTTAACGATACTCCTTATCGATCCGGTACTTTATCTGTATCCTTATCGGTACTTTTTTTTGGAAAGACTAAAACAAAAGGAGAAAAACGCAAATAATGAACTGTACTTTTTTTAAAAGTAACTTAGATAAGAAGGAAGCTGTTGTTCTAAAATATCCAGCATTTATTAATTGTAAGAATGAAATGGGAAACTTATATCCATGCTTCACGTGTTTGCTTTGCATACAAACATACATACCTGTTGTATCTGATTCAGAGGTTGTTGTTGCTGCAGCACTCAGGCAGTCAAACACTGTGCATCTTTCGGTTTGTAGTATTTTGGCAAGGTGTTTGGTCAAATTACTTGTGTTCCCGCCTTTGCAAGCAAAGCTTTTATTAGGCTACATATGTGACAGCGTGCATTGCCGGCATTTTGTAAAATGAAGCCAAATTTGTAATCTTTTCGTTCGCTCTGCCATCACACACGCTACGGGGACGGATCGGCGACTGCTGTGCACACACGTGAGCGTGCAGCAGTCGCCACTACGTCCCCGCAGCGTGTGTGCTTGTTAAGGAGGAGTGGGCTGCAATACAGTGTTTGGCTTGTGTTTATTTGTCCCGCAAAACATGGATACGACCTTATTTTTACTGTTAAGAGGGCCGATAAGGCTGAAGCTTATCGGTCCGGGTGGACCGTCAGAATCAGCCCTGAGGCCAATTTAATACCAGGTTTCGGCACCCATCCCTAGTAAACAATATACAATAAATAATAGTTGTAGATTTTAACACTAAGCAATAAATTATTAATATATATTTAATAATAAAAAAGTTCTCGTTTTTGTGTATTTGTGTTGTGTTCATATCTAATATTACAGTGGGGCAAAAAAAGTACACCGATTGTACAAGTTGTCCTACTTAAAAACATGAGAGAGGTCTGTAATTTTCATCATAGCTACAGTTCAACTGTAAGATACAGAATGTGAAAAATAAATTCCAGGAAATCACCTTGTATGACTTTTAAATAATTTATTTGTATAATGGTGCAAAAAATAAGTATTTGGGCAATAACAAAAGTTAATTTCAATCCTTTTAAAAGTAACCTTGGTTGGCAGTGACAGAGGTCAAACATTTCCTGTGGGTCTTCACCAGGTTTGAACAGACTGTAGCTGGTATTTTGGCCCACTCTTCCTTCCAGATCTTTTCTAGAGCTGTGATGTTTTGGGGCTGTTGCTGGGGAACATAGACTTTCAACTCTCTCCACAGATTGGATTGATGTCTGGAAACTAGCTAGGCCACTCTAGAACCTTGAAATGCTTTTTACATAGCAACTCCTTCGCTCCCCGGGTGATGTGTTTGGGATCATTGTCATGCTGGAAGATCCATTTTTCATCTTCAATGCTTTCACTGATGAAAGGAGGTTTTTGCCCAAAATTTCACTTTACATGGCCCCATTCATCCTTTCCTTATTACGGATAAGTAGTCCATGTCCCCCTTCCAGAAAAACAGCCTCAAAGCATAATGTTTCCACACTCATGATTCATAGTGAGTATGGTGTTCTTGAGATGCAACTCAACAATCTTCCCCCTCCAAACACGGTAAATGGCATTTACACCAAAGCGTTCCATTTTGGTCTCATCTGACCACATTACATTCTCCCAATCCTCTTCTGGCAAACTTTAGACGGGCCTGGACATGTGCTGGCCCAAACAGGGAGACTGCAGGATTTTAATCCATGACGACGTAGTGTGTTACTAATAGTAACCTTTGTTACTGTGGTCCCAGCTCTCTTCAGGTCATTGACCAGTTCCCCCCATGTAGTTCTGGGCTGTTTCCTCACCACTGTCAAGATCATGTATACCCCACATTGTGAGATCTTGCATGGAGCTCCAGGTCGAGGGAGAGGGTTAGTGATCTTGTATTTATTCCATTTTCTAATAGTTGCTCCAACTGTTATTCTCTTCTCACCAAGCTGATTGTCTATTGTAGATTGGTTCATCCCAGGCTTGTGCAGGTGTACAATATTGTCCCTGGTGTCCCTTGGACAGCTCTCTGTTCTTGGCCATGGTGGAAGTTAGAATCTGACTGCTTAAAGGTGTGGACAGACGTCTTTTATACAGATAAGAAGTTCAAACAGGTGCCATTATTACAGGTAACTAGTGGAGAATAGAAGAGCTTCTTAAAGAAGGAGTAACAGGTCTGTGAGGGCCAGAATTCTTGCTTGGTTGTAGGTGCTAAATACTTATTTTCTGCACCATCATACAAATAAATTAGTTAAAAATCATACAACGTGATTTCCTGGATTCTGCTTTTACATTCTGTCTCTCACAGCCAAAGTATACCTATGATGAAAATTACCTCTCTCATCTTTTTAGGTGGGAAAACTTGCATAAGCAGTGGCTGCCAAATATTTTTTTGCCTCAATGTATTCAGTTTCCTTACAAAATACTTTGTAGAACTATCTTTTAGCTGCAACTACAGCTGCTAGTGTTTGGGGTAACTGTACTTGCACAACTAGAAATTTTCTTCTTTCCTAAATAGTTCAAGTTGAGTCCAACTGGATAAAGGCGCATCTATGAGCAGCATTTATTTAAGACTTGCCACAGATTCTGAATTAGTTGTAGGTTTGGACTTTGACTGGGAGATGATAATGCATGAATAAGCACTGATCCAAAACATCCCATATTAGTTCTGGGTGTATGTTGAGAGTTCCCTGTGCACTGAAAGTCAGCATTCCCACAGCATGATTTTGCTACCTAGCAAATCCAACCCTAGTAATTTCAAACAGTTACCAAAAATCCTAACTCAAGTAAATCATACAGTCACTCCATCTCCAACCACTATTAAAATGGCACTTTTAAATATTCGCTCTCTGCTGAATAAAACGTTTATAATAAATGACCTAATTTTAGACCAGAATCTTCATTGTTTATCTTTAACGGAAACATGGCTGAGTATAGATGCCCCTGCTGTTCTTACAGAGGCCTCCCCACCAAATTTTAACTTCACGTATTCAACGCGGAGTAGCAAAAGGGGAGGCGGAACTGCTTTTATTAGTTCATCAACGCTTTCTGCCAAACATGTTTTATTTGATAACTTTGGCACTTTTGAATATACTGCAACTGTTTTTAGCACCCCTCACAGTTTATAGGCCTCCTAAAAAGAGTGCACTTTTTATTCAATAATTTTTTGTTTTTATCAATTTTGTACAACGCTTATGAAAGAATAATTTTAGCTGGTGATTTTAATCTACATATAGATAACATCTTAGGTCCTTTATCAACAGAATTTTTAAATATTTTGAATTATATGGATTTTAGTCAACATGTCATGCAGCCGACTCACAACAGAGGACACACCCTGGACTGGTCATCACATGTGGCCTGTCCACCAGTGTGTCCTCTGTTGTTGACTTGACTTTCTCTGACCACTACTGTGTGTTTTTTAATATTACCAGTTTTATCCAGAAGGAGACCTCTGTGAGAACTGGCAGGAAACGCCATCTAACCCCTGAAGTGGCTGCAGATTTTCTGGAAGTCTTTCAAAAGATTCCTTCTATTCTCTTACCTGCCCCCTATGATTTTATTGTCAATAATTTTAACAGTAGGCTTCAATCCGCTCTTGACCTGCTGGCTCCCCTTAAAGTTGGAAACACATACTCAAAACTTGCAACACCATGGAGAAACGAAGACTTTAAAAGATTAAAAAGGAGCTGCAGGGTGATAGAGAGAAAATGGAGGAAAAGTAAAATCACAATAAATCATCAAATGTACATCGAACGTCTCAAAGCATATAATAACGCTGTAAGAAATTCCAGAAATACATACTTTTCCAGAATCATCTCACAACATAAGAATAATCCCAAAATTCTGTTTTCCACTATTGACAAAATTTTTAACCGTACTGCTAATGCATATCAGAAAACCCCCTCAAACACTCTTTGTGAGGAGTTCGCAGACCACTTCAGAGGGAAAGTAGACACCATCAGATGTAATATTTTATCCTCTCAAAGTAACATGGTTTTAGACAAATCTGAGTGTGTGTCTCTACCACAGGAAACGCTGGACAGTTTTGTCCTGGTAGAAGCTGGGAAACTTGATAAAGTTTTCTCTTCAGTGAAGCCCACCACATGTGCTTTGGACCCAATTCTGACCTTGTTTTTTAAACAATTTTATGAATCTTTCAGACAGGATTTTAACCATGATGCATTCCTCCTACTAGACGGGGGTCTTTCCTACCGCCTTAAAACAGGCGGTAGGAAAGCTTGTTTTAATTCAACTTAATGATTTTATTAACGCTCATAATTTCCTAGAGAAATTTCAGTCTGGTTTTAGGGTGAACCACAGCACCGAGACGGTCCTTCTGAAGATATCAAATGATTTTAGATTAAACTACAACACCCAGAAGGTTACAGTGTAGGTTCTACTGGATCTCATTGCTGCCTTTGATACAGTAGACCACACTATTATTTTAACCCGTTTGGCCTCTCTGGTGCTGTTCTCAAATGGTTCACATCCTATCTCTCAGACAGGACTTTTATTGTAAGTCTAGATACCTGCTCCTCTAAGGTCCAAAGGATTACATGTGATGTGTCCCAGGGTTCGATTTTAGGCCTAGTACTTTTTAATCTGTATATGCTCCCTCTTGGCAGTGTCATCAGAAGACATGGAGTTAACTTTCACAGTTATGCTGACGATACACAGTTGTACATCTCCGTATCTCCTGATGACACATGGCCAATGGATGCACTTTTTAAATGGATTTTAGACATCAAATCCTGGATGGCAGAAAACTTTCTCCAGCTCAACCAGGACAAAACTGAAGTTTTAGTCATCGGTCCTGAGGCTCAGAGAGAGAAACCATTACCAAAACTACAATCACTGTCTTTTAATCCTTCTTTACAAGTGGAGAACCTGGGCGTGATTTTTGATTCTGAGCTGACTTTTTTCCCTTACATTAAAAATATTACCAATATAGGTTTTTATCAACTAAAAAACATTGCCAGAGTCCCCCCGCATTCTCTCTCGGGCCAATACGGAGACACTGATGCATGCTTTTATCTCCAGTAGAATTGATTACTGTAAGGGCTTGCTTTCTCGTCTTCCCAAAAAGAGTATCAGGTTTACAAGTTCTGCAAAATTCAGCAGCACGTGTCCTGACGAAGACCAGGAGGCGGTAGCACATTACACCGGTCCTAAAATCACTGCACTGGCTCCCCGTGTGTCTTAGGATCGATTTTAAGGTTCTTTTAATGGTTTTTAAGTGTCTTAATGGTCATGGGCCTTCTTATCTTTCAGAACTGTTTTTACTATGTGAAGTCTCTGCGCTCCTCTGGCAGCCGTCTCCTTGTCATCCCAAAAGTCAGGACACACACTCATGGTGAGGCATCTTTCCAGTTTTATGGCCCTCACCTCTGGAACAGGCTGCCTGAGGACCTCAGTGGCACAGAAAATTTTTATATTTTTAAGACCAGGCTCAAGACTCACCTTTTTAGCCTATCTTTTACTTGATTATTATTTGTTAGTATCTGCTTAATTGCTCTGCTTGTTTTACCTGTTTAAACATTATCAATGTTTTACACTAAAGGATTCTAAATTTTATCAGTGTTAAAACTTTATCAGTGTTTTACTATTTAATCTCATACTTATTTACTCTTTATTTTAATATTTTTAAATGATGTGATGAATATGATTATACTTTATCAATGTTTTACTATCTAATCTTACCACATTTATTTACTGCTTATTTTTATATTTTAATTTGTTAACTTAATCCCCGTTCCAGTGTTTCCTCTGTGGGAGCCCTCTGCCCCGGGAGCGGTGGTCGGCTGTAGCTGCCTGGGTGCTCTCCAAGTGGAGCTTGGGTGGGGGTCTTGGCCTTGCCTCCACTGGGTGCCCTGTGTCTGTGCCTCGGTTGCTGCTGTTGATGTACTGCTCCCGGTGTAGATGGCTCCTCTGATGGTGTTCGCTTGCATGGTTCATCTGCACTTTGCCCAGTGTCCTTTTTCACTGTTGCTTTTAACTGTGTGTGTGCATGGGAGTTGGGTTGGGGGGAGGCAGGTATAACTGTGACCATGTTTTTAAATCTGTGGGGGGGGGAGAATGTAGTCTTATGTGGAGTCATTTTAATCTGTAAAGCACTTTGTGATGCAATTTTGGATGAAAAGCGCTTTATAAATAAACTTTGATTGATTTGATTGATTGATACCACTTGGTTTTGCTGTGGTAATAGTGTGTTCTGAGTGGTATGCAGTGTTAGTTTTTCACTACACCTAGCATTTTGCATTAAGAGCAGTCGGTTCAAATTTGGTTTCATCTGACCAGCACCTTTTTCCAAATGTTTGCTGATCCCCACATGGCTTGTGGAAAATTCCGAACAAAAATCTGATTTGGTCGTTTCAGGAAAGTTAAATCCTGACTTTATATTTCTTAAATAATAAAAACATTTCTGAGAAGTTTTTTGAATGGCCTTCAAGAGCCACACCTAAGTTTGGCTTAAAGGTGGAATTCATATGATTGATATGTCACTTGATCTGATAACATATCCCTCTGGGGCAATGATCAGACATTCAGTTAATGAGTGAGTCCGTATTAATTTAGTAGCATTCAAAAGACTGATCTAGAATAAACAAAGTTCTCACTCCTTGTAATTTGTGATTTTCTTTATACGTTTACAGTCTGACATAAACTTTAATACTTTGGTCAAAGAATTTGGAGCAGAATTCCTCTTTTCTCACAAACATGGGTCTGCAACTATTATCAGATTCTCCCACAATTCTCTGACAGTGAGTTACCAAGCTTCTTGTCACACTATTTAAGATGACCGTTCCACTGATCAGGCACATAAAGAGGTCTTTAAAAAAGAAGTAAAGGCATAGTTCTGTATTGGCCATTCCCCATTCATTCCATCACTACATTATTTTACAACACTATGGCCTCTCTGCCAGAGGCCTTGGCTGTCATTATGTGGTCATGCATTTGGGTTTTGCGAGTGTTCACCCACTGATTTAGAGAACAGATGCTTTCTTTAAAACATGAATTCTAAAACAAAGTTGAACCTTCCATGCCTAAGTGTACAACATCAAGGTTATTAAATATCCCAGACCTTTCTTTATTTAAAAAAAAGCTCCTGAGCACCACATATGGATGTTGATACTTGCCTTAAGAGAGCGTAGATGTTTATTTTAGAGACTTTGCTGAGGCTGATCTGTGGTCAGCCATATGGCGCTGGGCTTTACATGAAACCAAAAGTTAGGTTTGAATCCAGTGGTGCCATAAACATCTCAGAACAGAAGGAAAAAGGTGCACAAATTGTAAAAGCACAGCAAACGCAGAGGGTAAATATCCCATATGAAATGGGTCATCGCGCTAGAATGGAGTAGTGTTGACCCTCTAAATACAATTTACAGGTACATTTCAATAAATTAGAATGCTAACAAAAACATGTTTTATTTCAGTAAATCAATTCAACAATGAAACCCATGAATTATATAGATTCCTTACACACAGTGTGTAACATATATTTGAAGTGTTTATTTCGATTTATGTGGCTAATATTGGTTAGAATAAAAAAATAAAATTCATATTTTGCTGACTATTGAAAGTAAAAAATGGGTTTAGATCCAAAAATGTCACTGTAAATTATTAGCTTGTAATGGCTTACATAATTATGGTGAAAACTGCTGACTCAACAGTTGCCCAGCAGAGAATTACTGGTATCCTTACAAAAAGGGAAGCCACAAAAGGTCATCCCTAAAAAACTGGCTTTTCAGAATCAATGTCATTGATGAAAACTTACCTCTGCACTCCAAAAGACCTCAGTTTCTTCAGCAGGTAGAATCCGTTCTGACCCTTCCTGTTAAATGCATCAGTGTTGTAGCTTCAGGGTAGTTTACTGTTGTGGATAACACCCAGGTATGCACAAGAGTCCACTACCTAAATGTACAGTCCCTGGATATTCACCAGAATCTGGAGGAAGAGTGGAGAGGCATAGAATCCAAATTGCTTAAGATCGAGTGTGATTTTCTTTTTACAGTGTGTGAGGATTTGGGAATCCATGTCATTTCCTGGTGTTTTATCAAGTCGATCAGACAGACTTCTCTTTGCTGATGAACTTTAAAGAGATAGTGATTTCATTTTCCTGCAGTATTTGCCCTTAGAGGAAGATATGAAACACCAGACCTAACAAAGTGAGGTAAAGGTCACTATTGAAGCGCTATTAACACCTCAGAAAAGCCAGAAGCTAATCGCATCTATGCCACACTAAACTGATACTGTAATTAATTAAGAAGGAACCGTATATTCATTTTATCCCCAGTTTTGACTTCCTAAATTATTTCAAAATGTATGAATAAACTTTAGAACTTAGAAATGTTTTAGCATTGTGTATCAAATAACTGAAAACTACAAAGAACATGTTTTTGATCTAATATTTACCAGGGAAAATTACATGAAATAGTCGTGCTTGTAATTGAACATACTTATGTATTTAATGTGCTTTAATCGCTGATACTCAGAACAGCATTTACGGCGAAGTTAAACTGCTGTTTGCCTAAACAGAGATAAACAGAGCAAAGTAGGAGGGATTTTCTTGAAGTCCACTAATTTAATCCTCCATTCCCTAATCGGGTGTGAACCCCTAAATCCCTTTATACACAAAAGCTGACCGACAGCAGCTTTGGAGCAGAGAAGCGGCCATATTCATTTCCTCTTTCTTGGTCGAGTGATTTCAGAAAATGAGCCCTGTAGATCACATATTTATCATCTTTTTCTTTTATTGGATTGTCAGTCATCCCCCATTTCTGTGTCCAATTTCCTATCAGTGGAGGAAGAAGAGAAGCCAACAATTTTGGTCCTCCAAGCAAGGCCAGTTTGACCAAACCACATAAAACTGGTCTGATCTTATTAGCAGTGGGTCTTGTGTCCTACTCAAGTGTCAAAGACATGTTTTCTGCAGCACATGCAGTGAGAATCAAAGCACAAACAAGCACCTTGACTAGGACCAAATAATCCACATTATTTGAAGAAAATTCATGAAAAGATTACCCCTGGGGGTGTGGACGAAGGGGTGGGAGAATGAGTGGCAAAGGGAGGAAAGGCTGGGATGTCGAAATAGGCTGGTGGGTTAAAGGAGAAGGAGCTCAGTGGGAGGCTAATTCCCAGCATGCCCGGCTGCAGCTGTGCCACTGAAACTGACTTTCAGATCCCTATGCATATGGGAGTTTCTGCATATGCAAAAACAGAGAGTGGTGACTGCCAGTTTTCTCCTTCTTTTTTCTCCTATTTTACATAGCAGTCAATTGTAAATGTATTTCTTTTATTAGGATTGCCATTAGCCAAAAGGTCTTGACGTGCATTTTAATACGCCTTGCTGCTGGTTCTCGAAGAAATCAAACATCTTAAGCATTAGATGGACACACCTGTGCAAAATAGATGCCCAAAAGTTTTGGTAGTGACACGTATACTTTGAGCACTTTCCCATAAAAAAATTCAGCAGATTTTTAACTGAAGAAAATAACTCATACAGAAACTAATTTTTTCTGGTTTGTTTTGCCATATTCATTCATTTACAATACTCACAATAAGTTAGGGATATCGTGAGAGACTCAATGGATGTCACCCTCACCTCAGAGATTTTTGGGAATGGGAGGCAATTGTATTGGGGTGATAGACACACCTCATTTTGTGTTTTCCACGTAATGGTCTGACTGTGTACAGTGTGCCTTACATATTGGGGCCAACACCAAAAAATACTAAAGCCAACCCTTTTCAATGTGGCATCAATATCGACATTCTGTGGTTTTAAAAAGCTGGTATTGTCAGTCAGTCATTCCAACTTCATCCTTCAAACAGCCATGAACACAAAACGTCACTTAAGGATGAGCAGCACCACCACCAGGCCATAGCGCGTGCAACATCTAACAGGCAGTCAGATGTTGCACGTGAACTTGGTGTGTCTCAAAGTGTGATTAGCAGACTTGCATCAAGATACAGAACTACTGGCAGAGATCGTGACAGACCCAGGAGTGGAGCCTGACCAGTACCTAAGGACCTATGCATTCAGACATCGTCATCCAACTGCCACACAGCTGCAGGCCCATTTATGAGATGTGAGGGGTACTACGGTTTCCAGATAAACCATTTGCAACCGACTCCACCGCTTTGGCTTGAATGCCAGACGACCGTTGCAGGTGACTCCACTGACACCAAGTCACCGCCGTGAACGTTTGCAGTGGGCACAACACCATGTGACCTGGACAATGCAGCATTGGTCTACTGTCCTGTTCACTGACAAGTGTCAGGTCACCTTGCACAGAAATGGAGAAGGCGTTGCTGGAGAAGGTGAGGTGAGCAATACGCCGAGGTCAACATGGTCCCCAGGGTTAGCTTAGGTGGAGGAGGTGCAACAGTGTGGGCAGGCATCACCAGTCAGCGCAAAACTGATTTGGTTATTGTAGATGGCTCAGTCACTGCACGTTCTTACCTCAGAGACTTCATAGAACCCATCATCATCCCCCAATTCTGCCGGCACACCCCCAACTTTCTGTTAATGGATAATAATGCTGCACCACATTGTGCCAGAATTTTTACAGCCTGACTTCAGGAAATGCGGGGTGCCTCATATGGTATGGCCAGCAATGTCCCTTGACCTGAACCCCATAGAGCACGTTTAGGACCAGCTGAAGGAGAGAATGAATTATTGTACCACCCCCGTGTGACCTGGCAGAACTGTAGCACTTGTGGAAGAGTGGAACGCATTGCCTCAGGACAACATCATGAGGCTAGTCAGGAGCATGAGATGTCACTGTCAAGCTGTTATTGGTGGAAACACATTGTCAATTTGTGTTATTTGGGGCTACCTTTGTTATTGTCCACATTTTGGGGTAATAAATATTACACTAATGAAAATAGGGTTTCTTCTCATCCATTATTAGTAATATCAAAGGAAACTTTTACTTATTTCATTAAAATTCAGACCAAATAGGAATTGCACTCATGTAAATAACAATATCCCTAACTTATTGCTAGTAGTGCAAGTCATATGAGCAAAGTTGAAACTATTAAAGAACACTGGCTATCAAAGAGGAGGAATGGTTACCTCCAAAGTAACCCATGCAGCCATGTACAATTTGCATCAAAATGGCTTCACATGAATGAAATGGTGGTTCAAAGAACAGTTTTCTGGATCATCAGGAAAGGCAAAGTGAGGGATTCTGTTGCAGGGAAGTAGACTTCACAGTGTCAAATAATGGGAAGCTAGCTTCAAGACTTAAATGATGTTGATAAAAACAACAAACGCACATTCCATCGACTCGCCCCCTTCAAGGTATAAAACAAAAGAGGTGTTTGGTTGCAAGCAATCAGAGGAAGTGAATGGAACGAGTAGATGATTAAAAATGCAACAATCTGCAGCAATAACTTCACATCAGGTAAGCTTTGGCTAACAGACAAGCTTCTTCTGTGATGCATACAATCTGACTTTGATCAATTATATTGATTGCTATTTTATGTGATTAATTTAATATTGATTCAGTATTAAATGAACCACATAAAATAGCACACAACACAAACGCCATTTTATGTAAATGTATTGAAGAACGACACCTTTTGTATAGCCTACATGAAATTACAAATAAAGGGTCACTCACCAGTGTTCTTGATAAAAAATGCAGATCTTTCATCTGGGCAAACTTTTCAATAGCTGTATAATCTTTTAAATAGTCCCCTTTAAATCTATAATAATCTCTTAAAGCCCTTGAACGATGTTAAAATCCACTGGCTGGTGACGTCCCAAATGTTTAATCTCTAATTTTCGTTCATGAGGCAATGTGCTAAATTTAGACCTCATCAAAAAATCTACTTCATTCTTTTTTCTTTTTTGTCTTGGCAGCTAGCAAGGATATTAGAGGCTGGACACTTCTATCCAACTGAACGTAAAAGTGAAGTGTGCTATTCTGATATTTTAATACGAGTTATGCTGCACAACCAACTTTCGCATTTGGCAAAACGGGGCTCATCCCTCCCTACTGTGGTTTGATAGCGCAATCTCTTCTTCTTCTTCTAATAAATTACCGTCAGACTGCACGCCAGATGACGCATTGCTGCCTTTCTCTGTTGAGGAAGGTTGTGGAATCTCAGCGTGGGGCCGTGGTATTAGTGCCCCTCGGTTGTCTACTGAGCGCATGTTGGGCATGCACACTGTGATTTCAGATGTTCATCAAATGTTAAGGGGCCAGCCCCAATTGCTGCTTCAATAGGATTCACCCTACTGAGCTTGTCAGTATTCTGGCAAAGACTTAGATAGTTATACAGAAAAGTTTATAACAGACTCTTCTTGGTAATACGGAATGCAAATAATAACAGTGGGAACCAGGGAGTAACGTAAAGGTTCTGTGTCAAACCATTTGCACACACATAGCCGGTGTTGGTAAACAAATAATCCCCTAATTTTTTATTCAGAAAAATTCAATTCAAAAATACTTTGTTGATCCCAGAGAGAAATTAAGTACTGTTGTAGCCCATACTATTTAACTCTTCAGAGAGCTGTTGTAGATCCTGATGGCTGTGAGCCTGAAGCATCTCCTGTAGCGCTCTGTGTTGCAGCAAACACAGAGTGCTACAGGTGAAGCCTCTGTCTGAAGACACTCTGTTGTTGTAGTCCCATAAAGAGGATGCTCATGGTTATCCAAAATTAATAAGAAACTGTTCGCTTTAGATTCAGAAAATGTTAACAAGTTAGTTTGCCTTAGCAACTGGCTAAAAGATCAATAGGTTAAAAGGGTCACATGTAAATATGATAGTGTGTCACGGTGTGACTTCCTCCCTGTCTGCGTCACTCCCTTTCTCCTTGTGTTTGTCTGATAATTGTCATCAGCTGTCTCCTGTTTTCCCTGATTACCTTCCTATTGTTGTCCCAGTCCTTTAAAACCTCAGTTCTTCCTCAGTCCTTTGTCGGGTCCTTCGTCTACTTACCTCCCATTGTCAGCGGTCATCCTCTGCTTCCGTACTGGATTTGTTCCCTGACTGGAATTAAAGAGTCGCTACACTGCATCTCTGCCTGTCCGCGCTTGAGTCCGATCACAAAACATGAAATAGTGGTGTTCAAAGCAAAAGTTCCATGCATCGGTCTTGTATTTCCTTTAAAAAAAAAAAAAAGAAAAAGAGCATCAGCTTCCAGTTTTGTCCTTCATTTACACCGGAAATTGTACTTTTTCAAACACATTTAGGAATGTTAATCGTGCTTAATTCACAGCTACCATGTGATTAAAAAGATTTTTAAATATTTGACCGCCCTACTTTTTGATTGCAAGGGTGCCAAGTTGTATAGCTGATTAAGACAGGCACCCTAATAATAGGTGTGAAAAGGCATGGTTTGCATTTTGGTTCATTTTGTCTTTAAGAGCAGCAACGGAAAAGCAAAGAACAAGGAACACATCCTCATCGATCAATTTCACTAGATTACCTCTGTAGTATTATTGTACTTGGCAATTTGTTTAGTAAATCTTCCCCAAAGTACCAGCTGCTGAAACTTTTGAACTTTATAACATTAAAAATCCTAATTTATGAGCATTTTTCTTAGAGCCAATGTAAAATGGCTTAAGTGCAGTATGTGGAATAAAAAGGAACGTATACATAAAATATCTGTACCCTGGAGTATTGATGTAGATTTAATATGTGGCATTTTCTTCATTACAGTCATATGTTAGTGAAAATAGCTTTCTGCATAAGTTTTAAACCACTTCTATGTTCTATGTATATATTTCCTTTATAAGCAGACAGACTTGTAACTTTTTAAGGGATCTTGAATAGTAGCTCAACAAACGTTCAGTCTTTTAAAATCTCTTAAAATGTTTTGCTTCTGTTTCTGCCTAGTCCTTATATCTAGGTCTGGTGTGGTGAATGACTATTAGGACAACTTACAGTAGATAGTAATCTTTGTTGTTTTTCATATATTACAGAAATTGTAACGAGCTATCATTGGGATAGGCAGAAGCTGACCAGGAGGGAATCCAGAGTGAAGGTAAGTTGTTTCCAGGAAGTATCGCCGATGGAACGGAGATCAGAGAAGGAAACCAACTTCGGAGGGCAAAGGAGTCTGGATCAGGATCTGTGAGGAAACCAGGAAGAATAAGTGCACAGGGATCTGGAAGATAAACTTCTCTAGAGCAAAGGCTGGCCGTCTATTACCACACTGCAAGCGAGAACAATCTGGCGTCAGCTTGCTGCCTTCCTTCCTCTTTTAAGGCTGGAGAGATGAGCCTGAACGAGCTGCACCTGTCGCCAATCAGCCACGCCCCTGCAGAGAAGGTAGGAGAGCAAACACACACACAGCAGAAACACCAGCAGAACCAGGATCCTAACACTTTAGGCCTGTATCATCACTTTGAGAAATTTGTTTTAACAAAAAAGACAGAGAAGAAATAACAAAAATGACCAAAAAATATTAAAGGAGCATGGGGCAGGATTTAAAAAAAATAAATAAACATGCATGTCTAGTTTATTAATGCCATTAGGTGATGAAACGTTATAAACCAAAAACAATGAGCCCACCCACGTATCCTTCAATTTTCTTAAACAGGCTGTGTGCTTCAAAATGAGCTGCAATTGGGGCCCGTAACTCCTGCGCTGTCCTACAGATGTGACGTCAATCGAGACTACTTGCGCATTTTCGGCAGCTTTAAAACAGGAAGAAGATGGTAAAGTAAACATTGTTACTTACTTTGTCGCTCAACATGGTGTTTGTTTTCATAATACTGGTATATGCGCAGGGATCTGGCAGTACGTCACTGTGAAGAGTTTTTTTTGTGTGTGTGTGAAGAGTTTGTGCACGCTCCAGTTCAGGCTTGGCTGATGGCTGCAGTTACTTGCATCACTCGTGAGTTTCGTTTCTTTATGTTGACCCATGCTCCTTCAAGAAAAAAATGTAATGTATAAACATACAGGAAAAATAACAAATATATTGGAAGTTTCTTTTGCATTACCTTGTAAAATTAAGGCAATTTTGGTATTTTACACCTGATCCATAGTTTGCCTTGAATCACTTTTTCTTTTGATAAAACCCCCCAAAACCTTTTCTCTTTAGATCAGCAGTTCACACAGTTGGGGTAAGGACCCCACTTGGGGTCATAGATATGTAAGTGTGGGGTCTTGAGATCATCTTGGGAGAATGAGCTAGATACCAAAAATGGCGATGAATAGCATATGTACACAGTGAGGAACATAAGTATTTGAAGACCCTGCAATTTTGTAAGTTTTAACTCAGAAATTGAGGAGGGGTCTGAAATTCAAACTGTAAGTGCATTTCCACTGTGAGAGACAGCATTTTTCTTTTTAAATTCAGGAAATCACATTGTCTGATTTTTTAAGAATTTATTTGTATTTTATTGCTGCACATACGTATTTGAATACCTGGCAATCAGCAAGAATTCTGGCTCTCAAAGAGACTTTACTCTGACTTTAAAAAGTCCACTTCTACTCCACTATGACCCTACTGTCTTTGCACTACCATGCCACTTACTGTACAAACTTATTCAAATGTCTATTATTTCTTCTTTTTTTAAACTCCAGTTTTTAGTTTTTACTACAGCCGAAAGTCTTTGTCTTTACCGTGGGATGGAGGGAAACGTAATTTCGATTGCTTTGAATGTCTTGAACATGTGAAGAATCGACAAAAAAGCTGACTTTGACTTGAGCACGGAAGGTTCCCCTGCTCAAGTCATCACATATCCAGGCCCATCTGTAGTTTGCCATTGACTATCTGGATGATTTACAGGGGCATTGGAGAAAGTCATGTGATCAGATGAGACCAAAATAGAACTTTTTCGTCTATACTTCACTTGCTGTGTTTGGAGGAAAAAGGATGAGTTGCATCCCAAGAACACTATCCCTACTGTGAAGCATAGGGATGGAAACATCATGCTTTGGGGCTGCTTTTCTGTGAAGGGGACAAGATAACTGCACTGTATTAAGGAGAAGATGAATGGGGCCATGTATTGTGAGATTTTGAGCAACAATCTTCTTCCCTCAGTCAGAGCATTGAAGATGGGTCGTGGCTGGATCTTCCAACATGACAATGACCTTAAGTACACAGCCAGGATAACCAAGGAGTTGCTCTGTAAGAAGCATATCAAGGTTCTGGAGAGACCTAGCCAGTCTCCAGAATCCAATAGAAAATCTTTGGAGGGAGCTGAAACTGCATGTTGCTCAGCGACAGCCCCAAATCCTGAAAGATCTAGAGAAGATCTGTATTGAGAAGTGGGCCAAAATCCCTGTTGCAGTGTGCAAACCTGGTCAAGAACTACAGGAAACGTTTGACTTCTGTAATTGCAAACAAAGGCTTCTGTACCAAATATTAACACTGATTTTTTTTCAGGTGTTCAAATGTGCAGCAATAAAATACAAATACTTTTTTTTTAATTAGACAATGTGATTTCCTGAATTTTTTTAAAAGAAATGCTGTCTCTCCCAGTGGAAATGCACATACAATATGAATTTCAGACCCCTCCATAATTTCTAAGTGGGAGAACTTGCATTATTGGATGGTGTTCAAATACTTATGTTCCTCACTGTATTTTATAAAAAGTGTAAAAGATATAAAAAAAACTGCACTTGAATAAATCATTGGAACATATTGGCAAAAACATCGGCTTTGCGGGTTGATTGTGTATCACTGTACCTGTTTTAGCTGACTCAGTAAAAGTTGCTTGCAAGCTCAACCAGGAGCCTCTTGCATTTTTATTTTTGGGGTCAGAAGCTGGAATGTTTGGGAACCACTGCTTTAGATGATAGAGGATTAATGTAAAAGCATCCAAACACACTGAGAAAAACTTTAAGAGAGCTTAGACAACTACTAGTGAAGACTGCATTTAAAGATTACTAATGGAAAGAAGTGATCATAATTAAAATAAAAGTCGACCCACACTACTACTGTGCACTGTGCATTTCTGGCACAGAAATGTCAAAAATGAATTGTATTGAAATTACTTTTCTTGTAAAGGGTCTTGAGATGACATCTGTTGTGAATAGATGCTATATAAATAAGCTGAATTATATTGAAATTGAATTGAACAGTCAAAGGTCAAGACAAGAAAGCTCAATGGAAATATTTCAACTAAATCGAATGTGTTCACACATTTACAACAAACGTGTTGTGTTTTTTTTAATGGTCAAGCATGTTATTATACTTACGTAATAATTTTATGCCAGAGGCTCAGTGTTGGGACTCAGGAAGATGAGGGTTAAACTGAGGACGAAGAGAAAAGTTCAGTATGTGTCCTAAGTTTCTATAAACACTTTTAAACCTGATCTTGTGTTGTTGTTTGCTGTAGTGAGTACTGGTCAGTTAGTGTTTGATTCTGACCTGATGAGGACCAAAACCAAGAGAAAACAGTCTCAGAGAGGAGGAGAGGTCAGTAAATAAAAGGTTTGAAGGAATATTGCTGTTTTTCCTTGTAGGTTGGCTTGTAAAAGAGAAGGAACTCCCAGGGTTCAGAAAGATTGTCCGCACTGTGATCACTGATTGGTTTGTTTCCTCATGCCCACAACCTCTGACCCCTGCAGGAGAAGGGTCAAGTGCCTCTTTAGCTCAGTGTTAATGAGCCATTAAACACCTTTCAGCTTTGTTAGTGTGTGGCAAGCTTTCTGTGTGTGGCTGAGTATGAGCACTGCAACCTTAGCCTTAAAACATCAACAGTTCTGCTAATAGCTCTACATTTTCTCATTCTGAGCCTTAATAAATTTTTAGTTTGGGATTTTGATAATTTATGTCAACCATTGTTTTTTTCCATTAACAAAAGTTTTTGTGATTTTTTAAAATAGAAATCTACACAAGTTTGAATTTTTTCAAGAAGCCCAGCTCCTTTCCCATTGTTGAATTTTGGTGAATATAACGTGCTGTCAAACAAATCCTTTTTTAAATTTCTTTTTTAACCTTTTTATTTTTCAAATTGTACCAGCAGGGTGTTAGGATTACAAAGAATCCCTTTTACACTGGGGTTTTATAGATGATCAATTTCTTCCATCTCTGATCCAAATGAGCTGATTTCAGTCTTATATATTTAGTGATTTTTTTTTCCATTGTATAGATTTTTTCCATTATTTCTTTCCATTGTGACACTGTTAGAGTGAGACTCTTCAGCCAGTTCCTTGCAGTAGCTTTTTTGCTGGCCATCAACATAGCTTTCTAGAGGTACATATTCTCAGTTCGTATAGCTGAGTTTGGAAGTAAACCGAGGTACATAGATTGAGATTTATTGGTAATTCCGTAGCTCAAGATTAAACAAATCCTTTATATGCTGCTGTAAAGAAACTACAGTGGACAAGTATTTGTGGATGTAAGGGACCACAACTGCCCACAAATAGCTGAAATCCACTAATACTTAAAACCCCTTCTAAAAACAATCATAACTGCTTATTTTAATAGTTCCAAAACCAAATATACCTTAATATGCGACGGGGGGGAAATAGGCCCCCCATTAAACTCGAACTCCCAGAGAGCAGCCATTTGGCTTTTCTACCTATAAAACCCACAGGTCAGCCGATCGGCTGGAAGGCCACCTGTGAACCCTCCTTTTGTTATGTAAACGAGGCAATCACTGGGGCACCACAGGAGGGGACATGCTGAGCCACTTCACTCAAAACACCTTGACATAAAATGGGGGAGGGGGGAGAATCAGATAGGAGCAGGATTGCTCTGTCCGAGCTGCTAACTGACTGTCTGTCTTTCACCAGTTTCCCGAGGTGGCAGCCTGGGCAGAACATATGAGCTGAATCAAAATGTAATATATGTAATATATGTAGAAGGATGTAGAAGTTATCAGGACCCTACAACACTGGGCTTCCAACATCCCCACCAGACACATAGGAAAATAAAAAGAACAGAACCACATCAAAAAAAGCACTCAAAATCTGTGGTTATCCCAACTGGGCCTTCATGATATTTACAAATAATAATTTTAAAAAAATGTATTATCAGGATACAGTGTTAGAGAGTGGAAGTGAGTGAGACTTAGAACTTACACTTAAAACTTTATTGACTCCTTTGGGGTGACTCCCTCAGGGAAATTTGTGTTTTCAAGCACACAGAGAAAACTAAACAGTAAGTAACAGTGAGTGAGGTGAGTACATTTCAGTAATCACTCACAATCCTGGAACTGCCAAGCCGTCTCCTTTCTGCATTTGCCACGTGTATTTGTAGCAGTCAATACATCGCACAGTGGCATGATTGCTTTTACACTGAATTTTAACCTGACACGTTGCTCTTTTCCCAGGGCTAGGTGTTGAAGGTTGTTGCCGAAGCAATTGTTCCTTTTGTGCCTGCTTTGCACCCACATGAGAGTGAGCCAACTCTCTTGCAAGCTCCACCAGGAAGTCCACCCGTCTCTCCTACCTCCCGGTGCATGGATGATAGAGCACATATGCATTCAGTGCTGCCATATCAATCATGTTGTAGAACACAGCGACTGGCCAGCGCCGTGTTCCTGTGCGGACAGTGTACTCCCGCACCATCTGGTCCATCACATCAACGCCGCACTTTGTGGTGTTGTAAAGGGTGACAGTGTTTGGCTTCCATCTGGTGGTATTCTCAGTCTGAACCACGCTGTGCATGCTGCTGAGAATGTAGACTGTCTTCTTCCGTTTGGGCGCATACACCGTCAGCATGGCACCAGTGGTTGACAATACCTGAGTGGTGAATTCATCCGGTCCCTCCGTCTTGTTGATTGTGGAATTTCTCGCCGAATCCTGTTGACTGTGCCGAGGATGGTGGTTTTCCGGCTAAGCAGTCGTTGTGCAAGTGACAGCGATGTAAAGAAATTGTCCGTGGTAACATTTCTGCCCTTGTCCATGAATTGTGCCATCAGCCTCATAACTACATTCTCGGACAGTCTCTCCCCACTGGGACTACTGGAGTCCTTGCCAAGATATGGGAGGACATTGCAGATGTATTTGGATTTCAAGTCACAAGCCACCCAAAACTTGATCCCAAACTTGTCAGGTTTCGTTGCAATGTATTGCAGGAAACAGCAGCGAGTCTTTGACGGGAAAAGCTGTTCATCATGGTGATGTGTCGACCAGGGTTGTAGGATGTGATGCAGTTGGTGACAAACGATCCCCACACACCGGAAATTGCAGCAAACTTATCTGTCTTTGCTCGCTCACTGCGGGTGTCCTTGTCATCAAAGCGTAGGTGTCGCATGATGTCTTGGAAGCGATTTCGGGACATGGTTGCAATGATCTGGGGGTTTCCCAGGTTTGCTGACCAGCTGTCATGCATTGATGGAACCTTGGTCAGCCCCCGCAAGATGACAATAGCAATAAATGCCATTAGTTCAGGGAGGGCCATGCACCAGTCCACATGCTCCGTTTGCTGTGCGTGTTCAACAGTACAGTGTCGAATGGAACCAAGCATTTCCAGAGTGATAAAACACAGGAAGCTCTGAAGACGACTCAAGATGGACCTCCTGGCCTTAGCCGTTGGCTCTCCAAATGCGTCGTATGGAGATGGAGGGGTGAAATGGAGACTTGTCCCCACCTGTTCTTCACACCACACTGTGCCATCTTTCGCCGTCTCTGTCTGGTCACTCCCCACCCGAGCTCTCTTTTTTGACTGAGGAGCAGTCTCCTCATTTGCAATGGGAACAAATTCAAATTATGAGCAATAGGAATAGAAAGTAAAATGATATCACAAATGCATGCATAGAAGCTAATAATAATAATAATAATAATAATATTATTAATAATAATAATAATAATAATAATAATAATAATAATAATAATAATAATAATAATAATAATAATAATAATCATTCCAGTACATCTCAAATAGGTTGCCTAATGTGCTAAGGTGCAGGGACCTCAGGAGAAGAACCAAATAAAACAAACAGAGGCCTGCACTCAGAAACAAAATGGAGGCTGTCTGATGCAAGAAGCCCCAAAACTCTATTCACATGGTGCTATGTGCACCACCATTTTCACCTTCCTGCCTGTAAAGAAATATAAAATAGGAAATAATATGAAATGAAATCTTACCTGAAGACAGCTCAGACAGCTCAGAGTCCGAATCCGGCTGAAAGTTTATCTCTTCTCCATCCGAGTCACAAGGGTTTACTCCTTCCAGGACCATGTCCAGTGTCCGTTGAGTGCTGAATCTTCTCTGCATCTTCGTTCCTTGGAGAGGAGGTTCGTACGCCACAGAATTCTTGAGGGTACTGAAGTGGTAGGCTATTTGCAGTGAGCTATTTATCCACCTCCTCAGTGAGCTATTTATCCACAATGTGATAAATTGTCAATCAAACAGTGATTAGTGAGTCGTCAGTGAGTCAGGTGGATCAACGGCCACAAAACTAGTCGGGGTGGTTGCAGTCACATGAGCCATTATGGCCACATTGGTCATTAACATGGCAGTGCCTCTTGGGTGCGTCCTCTGAGCACGTGTGAGAATTGAGGTGTGAATGTCTTTTGTCTTCTGTGTAAAGGCGACCTGAGGAGTTGACCAGAACCTGGCACAGCTCAAATCCACAACTGGTATTTTGAAATCAGACATATAATATCATATCTTTGACATAACATCACATTACAGTGTGGGCAAACAGCAACAGTCAGTCTGGTTTTCTATGAGTTGAGACAGGCAGAGACAGGAAAAGAGAAAATAGAGGGAAAGAGCAAAACAGACAAAAACAATATACAAATTCTAAAATAAAACAAATCAAATACGTTTCTGGTGTATCTCAGTTTGAAAAAATGTGTACATAAAATAAATCATTATCTTGTATAGATATCAACTTGACGATCAATTCTGTAAATGACTAGTGGGGCTACCACAGATTTTGAGTGCCTTTTTTATGTGGTTCTGTTCTTTTACTTTTCCTGTGTGTCTGGTGGGGATGTTGGAAGCCCAGTGTTGTAGGGTCCTGATAACTTCTACATCCTTCTACATATATTACATATATTACATTTTGATTCAGCTCATATGTTCTGCCCAGGCTGCCACCTTGGGAAACTGGTGAAAGACAGACAGTCAGTTAGCAGCTTAGACAGAGCAATCCTGCTCCTATCTGATTCCCCCCCCCCCATTTTCGGTCAAGGTGTTTTGAGTGAAGTGGCTCAGCATGTCCCCTCCTGTGGTGCCCCAGTGATTGCCTCGTTTACATAACAAAAGGAGGGTTCACAGGTGGCCTTCCAGCCGATCGGCTGCCCTCTGGGTTTTATAGGTAGAGCAAAAAATCCTGGGTCTTCTAGTGTTAAATGTAAGGCCTGAGGTGCGCCAGGCGAGAGGGCAGCCCAAGACCCCACCTGACAGGCAGACAAAGACATACAGACACAGTCATACATTCCCTCCCTCTTAAACACATACATTCTCACTAACTCACCAAGAGATCCCAAGAAATGACCCTGTACCCTCACTCATACACCCCATACACACTTCATGCCCCAGGTCCAGGTACCGATGCCCCAGTAAAGCCACCAGCACCCGGACCCGGGAGATGGACCCCCTACCTTCTAGGACGGAGACAAGCAGACCGCCAAGGGCCCCACAGTGGCGAAGCAGCCCGACAGCCCAGGACCCCGACCAGACCACCTGTTCCTCCTCCGGACCCCAACCCCTGATGGCCCGTAGCGAACAGGGGTGTGAGAAGACCCCTAGCCTCTATCCTCCAGCTCGAGTATGGTACTCGAGACATTTGATTAAGCACAAGTGCACATTTCAGTTCCATGCAGACCAGGAAGAGGATGTGAGACAAGGCAAGCCACAGGTGAACTGTTTGCATTTTAAGTGCAATCGTTTCATTTCAGTGTTTATATGTAGTTCTCAGTTCAGCTTGTTCGAACTGAATATTATTTGAAATGGGAAAAAATACTATTGAATATGTTATAATTTTTTTTTTTTTTTATATAAACGTGTCCTGTTTGGCAGTGTGGAGCTCAGAATTGGTGTCTGAGTACCAAGTAGAAGCCCAACAGATTTACTTTCACAAGCGGAGCAGTACAGCTTTTGCTATAGTACTCCACTTGATATATGTGTGAAAAATCTTTATTATGAATTGTTGGGTTTTTTATTTCCTGATGTTATGGACACGGAGACGGAAAATTGAGGAGAAGAAAGAAGGAAGATGAAGAAGAGAGGTAGGAAACGAAAAGTCAAGAGAGAGGGTGAGTTGAAAATACAAGAGAGGAAGGGGAACAAAGAAAACACAGGAAGACATTGAAGTCTGCCTCCATACCCACAGGACGGCAGAGAGAGGGGGAAAAACAAAACAAAACACGAAAAAGGAACATCGACAAAACCAACCAAACATTGTGAACTAAGAATTACACAACCACATCACACAAAAATAGATATAAAAATCCAACAACAATGTCACAGAAAAACTCATGGTACCGATTAATCAAGCTCTAGTAATGATAACCTCAGCCCAAGAATATTTCCTTAAACACCAGAGACCCCACATTATAATTTTTATTGACTTGTACAAATAGATTGTTTTCTTTTATTTACACTGCAAAAATATCTGGCGTGACCTCTGGCATTACTGGACAGAGAAATAACTGGTAGTGTGCTGGCTGCTGTTGGCAGTCATTGTTGAAATCGTCCATAGTAGAGTATTAAATCCTCTGTTGTACCACAGATAGGTAGGATGTGGCTATGAATAAATATGAATAATTGCCTAGGGCAATTATTAATAAGATTAATAATTTTATGTTAAATTTACCAAATTTGGGGCACCATCCAGGTGGATATATATATACTGTATATATATATATATATATATAGCTAAATTGTTCAGTCTCAGTTTATGTTTATGAGTACCTGCCTGATAAGGCTGAGATGATTAAACAATAGATGAAGGAATAGGTTCTTACGGTGTGAACATTAATTGTACGCATTACTCCATGTATTCCCAGACAACTTCTCTTTAAGATAAGGGGAATTTATTAAGAAAATAGATCAACCTTACAGCCAAAACATTTTGTCAATAATTCCCATCTATTCTAAACATGCAACTACTACTACAGATCTAGGAAAAACAATAATAGGTGAACATTAAACACAATTAACACAACGTGGCTCAGGGATGAATAGCTGAGGTTTGGTTCAGAAAGAAAGGGGGAGGGGGCTCACTTCACGGGGCTCAACTAAGATAGCCTGTGGGACAAAGAGTCATAAATCTTAGCTCTGTGCTAAGGGGAGGAGCTACACATATGACATATGCCATAAACGTAGCTCTGGCTATAGTGGACAAAGCACATGGGGTGTAAATTTCAGTTTATGTTTTATTGCTGAATTGCAAATGAACATGGCACATTCTAAAAACTGTTGCTTTTTTTATTCGTCTGAATTTTTTTACTTAGGGTGAATATATATTGGTAAATTGCAGTGACACCCTTAAACCTCAGTGAATTCATATTTAAAAGTGTTAACATTATCTGCACAAATATTGATTCTAATTAACTTAAAAAAACATTATAGAAGTTCATATACAGAAACTTCAGGCAAGGGTGGCACAGTGTGCCAATCTGTGCCGCACTGTGCCATTGATTTTTCTCATGGAGAATACAGTGTGTTTAATTATTATGTGACTAAATGGTTTCAAATCATTTAAATGCACAAACCTTTATCTTTTTTTAAACATTGACAAAACTGTGCTTTGCCCTCACCAAAATCGATGCTGTTTAAGCACCCTTTTATCTCCATGATTGATTGGTCAATTTGACCACATGACACGTCTTTGGAGTCTTCAGGGCCAAGCTTGGATATATATATATATATATATATATATATAGATAGATAGATAGATAGATAGATAGATAGATAGATAGATAGATAGATAGATAGATAGATAGATAGATAGTCTTCAGGGCCAAGCTTGGATATATATATATATATATATATATATATATAGATAGATAGATAGATAGATAGATAGATAGATAGATAGATAGATAGATAGATAGATAGATAGATAGATAGATAGATAGATAGATAGATAGATAGATACTTTATGTCATAATATTGTATCCATATCATCAATTTTTATTTTTATTTGATTTTTTAGAATTTAATAGAACCATTGATGATGACAGTAATTCTTTTATTTAAATTAAAAGTATGACCGCTAGTTGGTGGCTGTTTTCATCTTTTTTGTTCCAGCAAATTAAGTAGATCTTGTAATAAAACTGGATTTGTTATGTATGAAACAGCCTTCTAAACAGTGTTTAGAATGCTGTGACAGGTTTTCTACAGTTAAATTAAGTTTTAAAAATCACAATAAGTAGTCTTACCCATAGTATCACAATATTGCACCGCCCTCCCTGTATCATGATACATATCGTATCACCAGATTCTTGTCAATACATATCCCCAATATATATATATATATATATATATATATATATATATATATATATATATATATATATATATATATATATATATATATAAATATATATATATAAATAAAAGAATTAAGCTATATGCGCAAAAATATTATGACATCACACTCAGCCAATGAGACTCTCCAGAACACAGTCAGGCAGTACTAACAGTAGTAGTAACAGGACTCTGGACAATGCGTGTAGCTTCCTGATCTGGAATGTTCAGCTGTGGTTTTCTCTTGTTCTGACCAATTTTTAACACTAAATAATGAATTAAGTGTGGATAAAACAAACTTTCATGGTGAAACATCAAAGGTAAGAACAATTTTGCAGTGCTGTAACACAAAATTATTTCTATAGTTGTTATTTGGCTTTTATCTGTCTGAAACGTACGTGGAGAGTGTTCTGAGACAAATGTTTAGCATTAGCATTGGCTGTATTTTAAATTGGGGGTTGAGGGTGTAAACAATATGAAGTTCTCTCGTATTAGAGACATTTATGTAGCAAATTCATCACACTGGGGTACGTATGTCATATATCATTTAGTTCCGTTTAGAACTGATAAAAAACATTTATATAAGGTTGTAGCACAGGCTCAGCTGTATATTTAGAGGTACGACTTGACAACGTTCAAGTTCACACTGGGCCTAAATTCAGCATCTATGTCTATAGACACAAGGTCCCCCAATTGGCTGTAAGGGTCAACACTTACTTTAGGCTGATTTATCTATGATCTAAGAAGTTTTTATTTGTTTGACATCACATATTCAATTGGAACACCAAATGGTGTTTAAGTTTTAGATTAGGCAATTTGGCAACGTAATTTCTTTGTATAGTATGTTCTAAGCAACAGGGCGATTCAAAGTACTTTACATTATTAGAAGGAAAATAAAATAACAAACAAGCAAACATTACATTTCAGTGGCAAGTAGGGGAAAATGGTTGATAGGTTGAAAAACAGACTACAATTTATGATGTTCCAGTTGTTATTAATCAAAGGCAGCTTTGATCAAATAGGTTTTTAGCCTTTTTTAAAAAGAACTCAGTGTTTCAGCAGTTTTGCAGTTTTCTGGAAGTTGGACAATAATTGTACGCATACACCAAGTACTTACAGAACACTCCGCTTTAAGCAAAGGGGAATTTTTTTAAGAAAATAGATCAACCTTACAGCCAAAACATTTAATCAATAATTCACATCTATTCTAAAGCATGCAACTAACTGCTACAGATCTTGGAAAACCTGTGTCCGTAGTTAAGCAAGAAAAGGAGAGAGAACCTGCACAGAATTTTAGGACGGTGTGTCCCAACTGCAGGCCGGATGGCTTGCAGGTCGACGTCGTAACGAACTGTCTTGGAACAGTCCTGATATAACCCAAGCTGGATGCACAGACAGCAGTGGGCACTTTGATGCTTTGAAATAAGAGTTGTTCCTGGTCCAACGGGTCAGAACAAAAGAGAATCTTCACCGGTGAGACGTCCTCTCTATAGCAGAAGTTTCTGCTGAGAACAATTTTAAATGACCGCCACCACCATTCGTATAGCCCTTTGGCCGTGATGTCATCATTCATGTCACCATTGGTGGCCACCGGCCATTGGGAGTGTGTTGGGGTCACAGCGAGCAATGTCTGGAAATTCGGTCTGCTCAGTCCATCTGGGGAAAATGACTTCCCGCTGTCCAACAGTCTGTTCAGTTCATTTGTGGAAAATGGATTCCCAACAGGGGGCATAAAAACTGAACGCTGTTTCTCCATGTTGGATCTGACTCTGCGGAGAGTAGCCACGAATAAGAGGATGTGAGTGGTCTGGAAGGTTAGTACAATGACAACAGATCTTTAATGTATAGTATTTTGGTGCTAGGTCATTCAGGGATTTATAAACTAACACAACTATTTTAAAGTCTATTCCCTGTGCTACAGGGAGCCAGATTAATTTATTTTCCTAATTTTAGTCAGGATGCGAGCACCAACAATCTTGTTTCTGGTTTTACCCTTCTGATTCAAACTATCTCCATCAAATAAAAAAGAGGGGATGGGAGGTAATGGAGAAGGATGAGGACTACCTTGGACTTCACCTCAGTTCACCAGCTTAATGCTTGAAACAATGATACAGCTCAGAGTTAAAGCAATTTCCAGTTCATGGCAGACTGGAGTTCTTTTGAAAAACACAAAAAGATTTCTTCATTTTGTCGTGAAAGGTTGGGGCAGATGGTAGAACTATGTACACAATTGGACATTCAAATGATCCCTATTACACACTAAACTGGTTTCGGGAGGGACCAAAGCAGACCAATAGATCAATTAGCTACTTTCCAAAGCTATGACCTCCTCACCAGTCAGCACTGTTTGACTGTTTGACACTGTTTGACTGAGCTGGGAGGTTACAACACGCAGTGTTGCCATGCATAAAAAGTGATGTGCACCTCTCTGGTGCGCATGCGTCGGCGTCCTTCTACAGAGAGACTTGCCAAACTTCGGCTCCCTAACAAACACGGTTTTAACTGGTTTTAAATCGTTTTGATGACTGGTTTTAACCGATTTTAACACCACTGACTTTTAGCAACTTGTTTTTTTTGGGGGGCGTTTTTTATCCGAGCACGGACTACTTTTTATTTCGTCATGCCTTCACTCACCTGCACCCCCGGATGTGATGGCTGTTTTAAATTAACACAAAAAGTTCTGGAGCTGGAGCAGAGGATCTCCACGATTCATCAAATCCAGGACCACGAGCACGACGTGGACATCATCTTCGGCCGGACTTTCGCTGCCGCCAACTGTGCTCAGCTTGCGGACACAATTCCCTGCCAGCCCGGTGAAGCTGCGGAGGGGGAATCCATCGCTGGACTCGGACTGCTGAACGCCGGAGGAGCAACAACTACTGCAGAGGAGGACTGCTGGTTCCATCTGGGGGCTAAGCCAAAAGCCCCCATCAGCTCAACACCGGTGCTTCAGGGTGCCTGGTCCATGGTCAGGCCCGGCCGCGGTGGGGGGGCCCGGAGCAGCCGCCACCGCTCTCCTTCACCCGGCCTACCATTGTCAAACCGCTTTGGTGCCCTGGAGCACGACTTTCCTCCTCTGACTGTCCCTCCGGCCGCCCTGAAACACCGCAGCTCCGCAGGACTGTCGCCCATCCCCTACCAGCAGCCGGAGCAGCAGCCGGGCGCCCGCAGCCCTCCACATCGTGCTAAACCCAGGACTCGCCGAGGAGTGCTCCACTACACCCCGAACCCACGGAACGAGCCCTCGGCGCCGACTACACATCGCTGCAGTCCTAGGGAAGCTAATCCGCCCAACATCCAGCAGGTCCTGGACGGTGAAAGATCCTCTGCCCAGCATCAACTTGTTGACCAGCCGCCCACCACGCTCATCATTGGAGACTCTATTATCAGGAATGTAAGGATGAGAGGAACAGATCCTGGACCATATCCAACATCACCCATCTGTGAGTAGAGTTATTATTCACGCTGGAACCAACAACATTTATAAACAGCAGTCTGAGCTCCTGAAGCTGGATTTTATTCATTTGTTTAATCTTTTAAAATATACACGTGTCTGTTTTTATTTCTGGCCCCACCCCCACTGTTGGCAGAGGTATTGGTCGTTTTAGCAGACTTTTATCTCTTAACACCTGGCTTTCCTCTGCCACCAGGATGCACAATATTGGTTTTATGGACAATTTTAACATTTTCTGGCGCAGGAGTCAATTGTTTGTTCCAGATGGACTACATCTTAATAGACAGGGTGCCCGCATGCTGTCAATGAGCCTGGCATGCCCTCGCCCCCCCCCCCTGTCTACCACACCAGCCCCAGCTGCACCTGCCCTCCATGCCCCTTCTGCCACATCCTGATGTGTAGCTGGTCCCTGCTCCTATGAACTCAGTTCTGATTTTAACAGTAATTCACATATCGGACTTGGACCTTGCCCAAAATCATCTATACCCGTTATTATCAGCAGAGAGCGGACAAATAATAAAAAACGTAGCAAATGCAACTCTAATAATCTCAGTTACCAAAAGTCCTACCCCCAGTAAATCATACAGTCACTCCATCTCCAACCACTATTAATATGGCACTTTTAAATGTCCGCTCTCTGCTGAATAAAACTTTTATAATAAATGACCTAATTTTAGATCATAATATACATTGTTTATTTTTAACAGAAAAATGGCTGAGTACAGATGCCCCTGTTGTTCTTACAGAGGCCTCCCCACCAAATTTTAACTTTACTTATTCCACGAGGAGTTGCAAAAGGGGAGGCGGAACTGCTTTTATTAGTTCATCAACGCTTTCTGCCAAACTTGTTTTATTTGATAATTTTAGTACTTTTGAATATAATGCAACTGTTTTTAGCACTCCTCAGATTTTATGTGTCACAGTTTACAGGCCTCCTAAAAAGAGTGCACTTTTTATTCAAGAATTTTCAGAGTTTTTATCAATTTTGTACAACTCCTTTGAAAGGATCATTTTAGCTGGTGATTTTAATCTACACATGGATAACCTTTTAGACCCTTTATCAACAGAATTTTTTAATATTTTGAATTATATGGATTTTAGTCAGCATGTCATGCAGCCAACTCACAACAGAGGACACACCCTGGACTGGGTTATCACGCATGGCCTGTCCACCCGTGTGTCCTCTGTTGTTGGCTTGGCAGTCTCTGACCATTACTGCGTGTTTTTTAACATCACCAGTTTTATCCAGCAGGAGACCTCTGTGAGAACTGTCAGGAAGCGCCATCTAACCCCTGAAGTGGCTGCAGGTTTTCTAGAAGTTTTCCAAAAGTTTCCTCCTACTCTCTTACCTGCCTCCTGTGATTTTATCGCCAGTGATTTTAACAGAAGACTTCAGTCCGCTCTTGACCTGCTGGCTTCACTTAGAGTGAAACGCTCACATTCAAAACTTGCAGCGCCATGGAGAAATAACAATCTTAAAAATCTAAAGAGGGACTGCAGGGCAGCAGAGAGAAAATGGAGAAAAAACAAAACCACGATAAACCATCAATTGTACACAGAACTTCTCAAATCCTATAATAATGCTGTAAGAAATTCAAGAAATGCTTACTTTGCAAAAATCATATCAGACAATAAAAATAATCCTAAAATTATTTTTTCCACTATTGATACAAATTGTAACTGTACAACTTATGCATTTCAGAAAACCCCCTCAAACAATCTTTGTGAGGAGTTCGCAGACCACTTCAGAGGGAAGGTAGACACCATCAGATGTAATATTTTATCTTCTCAGTGTAACATGGTTTTAGACAAATCTGAATGTGTGTCTCTACCAGAGGAAACGCTGGACAGTTTTGTCCTGGTAGAAGCTGGGACTCTTGATAAAGTTTTCTCCTCAGTGAGGCCCACCACATGTGTTTTGGACCCGATTCCCACTTCATTTTTTAAGCCATTTTATGAATCTTTTAGGGATGAGATTTTAACCATGATGAATTGCTCCCTTCAGACGGGGGTCTTTCCTGCCGCCTTTAAAGGGGCGGAAGTGAAGCCCCTGCTGAAGAAGAGCAATTTAGATTTTAATAATTTAAATAATTTTAGACCAGTATCTAACTTACCATTTTTAAGCAAGGTTTTAGAAAAGCTTGTTTTAATTCAACTTAATGATTTTATTAATAAGCACAATGTCCTGGAGAAATTTCAGTCTGGTTTTAGGGTGAACCACAGCACAGAGACGGCCCTTCTGAAGATTTTAAATGATTTTAGAATAAATTATGACGCTCAGAAGGTGACAGTGTTGGTTCTACTGGATCTAAGCGCTGCCTTCGATACAGTAGACCACACTATTCTTTTAACCCGTTTAAAACAGATCGGCCTCTCTGGTGATGTTCACAAATGGTTTACATCCTATCTCACAGACAGGACTTTTATGGTAAGTTTAGATACCTGCTCTTCTAGGGTCCACGGGATTACATTTGGTGTGCCCCAGGGTTCAATTTTAGGCCCAGTGCTTTTTAACCTTTATATCGTCTTATTCTAGAATTGCGCTGCTCTGGGTGGCTGCATGTTGGAGTGGCTCTGTTGGTTACATATTAAGTTATGTTTTTTTGTACATTGGTTCCTCTTTTTTCTTAAAGAAGATTGCATTTTTTTACCTGTATACTTTCTAGTTTTTGGTGCTGTGAAGCTGGAAGGATGTTTGCTGTAAATTTTTCCTTTTTTAACAATTTGTTATGATGCGTAACCATGGCAACAATGTGGTTTACAGCCGGGAGCAGCTGATTAACATCGCAAAAGCTGAAATAATACCTCAACTGAAGCCACAAATCCCTGATGAGTTGATAAGGAGGAGACGTGGATGCAGAGCAGGAGCGAAAAGGAGACAGAGAAAGAGGAAGTTCAAGCCATCTCTTCCATCGATCATAATGGGCAACGTAAGATCACTGGCTAACAAGATGGACTAACTCCAAGCCCTTACAAGGACTCAGCCAGAGTACCGTGAATGCAGTGTTATGTGTTTTACAGAGACGTGGCTACTGGATCATATCCCCGACTCCAACGTCTGTCTGCCAGGCTTCCTGACTGTACGAGCAGACAGAGATCTGAAGACGAGCAGAAAAAGAAAAGGTGGTGGAGTAGCAGTGCTTGTAAACAACAGATGGTGTCATCCAGGACATGTTACTGTGAAGTGTCGTCTCTGCAGCCCAGATGTCGAACTCTTGGCAGTGAGTTTTCGTCCATATTATTTACCAAGAGAGTTCACCAGTGTAATTTTGGCAGTTGTTTACATTCCACCTTCAGCCGTTGCCGACAATGCATGTGATGTCATCAGTTCCATTGTTGCTAAGCTACAGACACAGCACCCCAATGCATTTGTGGCAATATCTGGTGATTTTAATCATGCCTCGCTCTCTACTACACTTCCAACATTTCAACAGTTTGTCAGCTGCTCTACAAGAGAAAACAGGACCTTGGATTTGTTTTATGCAAATGTAAAGGATTCATACACGTCCAAACCAAGACCTCCTCAGGGACAATCAGATCACAATCTTGTTTTTCTATGTTCAGAATATAAACCCCTTGTTCAGAGGCAACCTGTGACAAAACAAACTGTGAGAAAATGGTCAAAGGAAGCTGAAGAAGCCCTGCAGGGTTGTTTTGCAACCACAGACTGGATGACTCTTTGCCAAGCACATGGAGAGGACATCAATGCCATGACTGAGTGTGTGACTGACTATATAAACTTCTGTGTGGACAACATCATCCCCACCAGAACAGTGAGATGCTTCCCGAATAACAAACCCTGGATCACCAGTGACCTGAAGGAACTGCTAAACAAGAAAAAAAGAGCCTTCAGGGAGGGAGACAGGGAATTATTGAGGAGTATACAGAAGCAACTTAAGGTCAAGATCAGAGACAGCAAGGAGGCATACAGGAAGAAGCTGGAGAACAAACTACAGAGGAACAATATCCGAGATGTCTGGTCAGGAATGAGAAAGATCACAGGTTTTAAGGACAGGAAGGATTGGATAGATGGAAGTCTGGACAGAGCCAATGAACTGAACATATTCTTCGACAGGTTCAGTTCAGGAACTAGCTCAGCATCCACCTCTCCTGTTCCCAGCCAAACAGACATCCCACTCTCCTCTGATCAACAGTTTCCCTGTTACACCTCGGATGTTTTATCCTTCACCTCAGCCATGGACTCTTCTGATTCCACAAGTTTGACTTCAACAAAGTCAGGAGGTGCTGCTACCCCCTTTGCCTCCCCCTCCCACTTGTCTGTCTCCAAAAGTCAGGTGAAGAGGCAGCTGGAGAAACTGAACCGGAACAAGGCTGCAGGTCCAGATGGTGTCAGCCCCAGAGTCCTGAAGGCCTGTGCAGAGCAGCTCTGTGGGATTCTGCAGCACATCTTCAACCTTAGCCTAACTCAGGAGAAGGTTCCAGTGACATCCTGCCTTGTTCCAGTACCCAAAAGAACTCACCCATCAGTCATCAATGACTATAGACCCGTTGCCCTGACATCCCACATCATGAAGGTCCTGGAGAGACTCCTGTTGGCCCCCCTGAGTAAGCAAACAAGAACATATCAGGACCCACTGCAGTTTGCTTATCGCTGTGGAGTTGGAGTTGAAGATGCCATCATCCACCTACTTCAACCAACCCACTGTCATCTGGACAAAGCAGGCAGCACTGTGAGGATCATGTTCTTTGATTTCTCTAGTGCATTTAACACAATTCAGCCTGATTTGCTTTGTCAGAAACTCCTGAAGACACAGGTGGAGCCCTCAACAATCGCCTGGATCAATGACTACCTGACAAACAGACCACAGTTTGTGAGACTGAAGAATTGTGTGTCAAACCAGGTGGTCAGTAGCACAGGAGCACCACAGGGGACCGTACTCTCACCATTCCTTTTCACTCTGTACACCTCAGACTTCCAGTACAAATCAGAGACGTGTCATCTGCAGAAATACTCAGATGACTCTGCAATTGTCGGGTGTATCAGAGATGGACAAGAAGCTGAATACAGAGAGCTGGTGGACCGCTTTGTGACATGGTGTGGAAACAATCGTCTCACCTTGAATGTGAACAAAACAAAGGAGATGATTGTAGATTTCAGAAGAAACAGGGATAAGTCAAACACTGTTTCCATCATGGGAGAAGAAGTGGAGGTGGTTGAGGAATATAAATACCTCGGAGTTCACCTTGACAACAGACTGGACTGGAGGCGCAACAGTGAAGCCGTCTACAAGAAGGGACAGAGCAGACTGTACTTCTTGAGGAAGCTTAGGTCCTTCAAGGTTTGCAGCAAGATTCTGCAAATCTTCTACAAGTCTGTTGTGGAGAGTGTAATCTCTTCAGCCGTCATCTGTTGGGGTAGCAGCATCAGAGCCAGGGATTTAAAAAGGCTAAACAACCTGATAAAGAAGGCTGGTTCTGTTCTTGGGACAACTGTGGAAAATCTGGAGATGATAATGCAAAGAAGGATTCTTCATAAAATCAAAAAAATTATGGACAACCCTGAGCATCCTCTTCATGAGACAGTCATACAACAACAGAGCGTCTTCAGTCGGAGGCTTCTTCAGTTTCGCTGCAATACAGACCGCTACAGGAAATCCTTCCTGCCCACAGCCATTATCATCTACAACAACTCCTTAAAGAATTAATTATATGAGCTATACCAACACTTAATTTCCCTCTGGGATCAATAAAGTATTTTTGAATTGAATTTGAATTGAATATGCTCCCTCTTGGCAGCGTCATCAGGAGACATGGAGTTAACTTTCACAGTTATGCTGAATATACACAGTTATACATCTCCATGTCTCCCGATGACACACGGCCAATGGATGCACTTTTTAACTGCATTTTAGACATTAAATCCTGGATGGCAGAAAACTTTCTCCAGCTCAACCAGGACAAAACTGAAGTTTTAGTCATCGGTCCTGAGGCTCAGAGAGAGAAACTTTTACCAAAACTACAATCACTGTCTTTTAATCCCTCTTTACAAGTGAAGAACCTGGGCGTGATTTTTGACTCTGAGCTGACTTTTATTCCTCACATAAAAAATATCACTAAAATAGGTTTTTATCAACTAAAGAACATCGCCAGAGTCCGCCCCATTCTCTCTCGTCCCAATACGGAGATACTGATGCATGCTTTTATCTCCAGTAGAATTGATTACTGTAATGCCCTGCTTTCTGGTCTTCCCAAAAAGAGTATATCAGGTTTACAACTACTACAAAATTCAGCAGCACGTGTCCTGACGAAGACCAGGAGGCAGGAGCACATTACACCGGTCTTAAAATCATTGCATTGGCTCCCCGTACATTTCAGGTTCGACTTTAAGGTTCTTTTAATGGTTTTTAGGTGTCTTAATGGTCTTGGGCCTTCTTATCTCTCTGAACTGCTTTTACCATATAAACCTTCGCGGTCTCTGCGCTCCTCTGGCAGCCGTCTCCTTGTCACCCCAAAAGTCAGGACACACACGCATGGCGAGGCATCTTTCCAGTTTTATGGCCTTGCCTCCACTGGGTGCCCTGTGTCGGTGCCTCGGCTGCTGCTGTTAATCTACTGCTGCCGGGGCAGAAAGCTCCTCTGATGGCGTTTCCTTGCATGGTTCATCTACACTCGGCCCAATGTCCTTTTAACTTTTTCTTTTAACTGTGTGTGTGCATGGGAGATGGGTTGGGGGGAGGGGGGTATAACTGTGACCATGCTTTTAAATCTGTGGGGGAGGGAAGGGAAGGTGGTTTTATGTGGGGTCATTTTAATCTGTAAAGCACTTTGTGATGCAACTTCTTGTATGAAAAGCGCTTTATAAATAAAGTTTGATTTGATTTGATTTGATTTGAAATGAACTCTACCAATTCTACCAAGAATATTTGATCAAGTATGCCAACAGCATTATTCCAGAATCTTGCTGATGGAGGTGTAACTTGTTAAGAGACATTTAAACAAATGCAGTATAATGTGGAACAGAATCAATTCACAGTAAGTTTCAATTTGTGCACCAAATTCTTGTTTGTTTTGTATGTTAACAATAAAAACCATTGTATGTTTTTTGTTTGATCATTCCATCTTGTTGCACCCGTATGATATCTCTGATATCTCTCATATCAGCTGATCAGCTGCACTTCACTGTTCCTAGGACTAAAGAGATTGTCCTTTTGCTGTAGTAGTTCTCAACCTGTAGAATTATAAGCTCTTGGAAATTGGACAGGCATCTTATCTGTCTGTTTCCCTTTTGAAAACCCAACCTTTTACCCTGGCATTTCCCATCCTGAGAGATGTAGGTTTAAGGTCTATTTTCAAATAGGTTGTTCTATAGTTGATTTGTATGCTGTTTTTATATGACTTTAATATAGAGTTGTTTACTTGTGTATTGTGTGTTTGAATGTGTTTGGTTTCTTGTTTAAAAAATATTTAACTGCACAGAACAACTGCTTCAAACAAAAAGCTGGACTGGATTGGATTGGATATTGGAAAAAGAATAGTTTGAATAAATATGTGATTAATATGACACTGATGCCCATAATTAGTAAATATTAATGTCTGACAGAAACCATCACTTATAATTAAAGGGCTAGAAAGAGAATACTGAACAAGATCTTATTTTAATGAATATTGTATATTGTAAAATTTGTCATCTATAGGTAAAACTCTCACTGGTTAAGCTCCAGTTCCAAATGATGTGAAAACTGTGTGAGAGAGACAGATTTGGTGCAGACAGTAGTATGAATTCCCACAAAGGAGGAAAAGCACATGCAGCCCCTTAGTGCTACTTCTCTGCAGCCGCCTCATCGCAAACAGAACAGAAACAAAACCAACCACAACTTTTCCAGCACTTCTAACTTTACACAAACCAATTATTGTACTCTCTGCCACTGCTTCCTTTTTAATTGATTTTTAATGCCACATTAAAAAGGATTTTATGAATTGGATGGTAGAAGCCGGCGTGTGACACGTTCAGCCAGTGCTCGCATTTGATGCTTTTTTTGTTGTTAAAAGGACCATTCCCACATGTCGTAAATCCCTATTGCAGTTCAGCCTAAAAAACAATGGCAAACAGCAAAACAACATAAAACAGTCACTGAGTCAAAGTGGAGCTCTCTCAGTTGGGGCCGGGGCCCAAGTCCCCTTTCAACTACAGTTGCAACAATTATCTTCAAAGTGGTACTGAGCGGGAAACCTTTGTTTTCCTCCCAATAGGCATGGCTTGAACCTGACCCTGTTTCTCCAAGCCTACTGAAGGATAACATGTTCCTACAGTTTGATACCAAGAGTACATTTTCTTATGACTTATTCATCTTTTTTTCCCTCTCTCCAGCGCCCTAATTTATAATTCATTTGATCTAAAATTTCATTAATTTTCTAAAATGTTCCAATTGGGGCCTTGCTGGGCTTGGGCGAAGGGTTTTTTTCTTTGTCCAACCCTCTTTTGTAGTTGGCTATTATTCTTTTATGTAGCAGCCTTGTAGAGGTTATCATCTTCTGAGGGCAAACAGCGCTTGCTAGAAAAGTTTTAATCAGCTTTAATGAGCGAGGTCAGCACTGGAACCACAGAGAATGAGAGACACTTGCAGAAACTTGAGAAGCAGTGAGAGACTAGCAAAACCAGTTGGCCTCAGAGACGTATGGGCATTTTTATCTTTTTTGCATTTTCCATCTCTCTCATTTGTACTGTTCCTTTTCTTGCCTGCCCCTCTGATACTCTGATTTAGCTAAAATTGCACTGGCATCTTAGGCACAGGAACAGATAATAGATAATGAAGGAGAAATTCATTTTGGACCATCACTATCTTCAAGGCATCATTCCAATCAAGAAAGGTCGCAATTAGAAGGTGAAAGTTAATCTTTTTTTAAACTTGGCCATCAGTAGCCATGAAAATATTTCAAATGTGGCAGTGGGAAAGAACTGCTAAAATCCTTAAATTCCTCCATAGTTATAAAGCTGGTTTTGTCTTAATGCTCAACCATCCCAGGCTTTTTATCATTCCATGAAATCCTCAGATAACCCTCTTTTACTTTCTCCTGTTTGAGTTACCTTGCCTTTCTTCACTTTGTCTTTATCAAATGTTATCGGCCTTTCTTCTGGCTTTAGCCTTGGACTCTAATCTTCTTTTAGGGAATAGTCTAAGCCATTTCATTTTTAGCATTTCACAGCCACGGTTGGCTAATAATGGCATAAGGAATGTGCCTCCTTGTAAGATATAACATATCTTATTCAGATGTCAAGCCATTGCATTTACTGTTGTGGTCTATGAGATTCTCAGCTCTGTTCAGCTGTCAGTCATTACATTTGCACAGTATTTCACCTTATCACTCACTGACCCCTTTATTAGGTTACCTTTGCTGGTACCAGATTGGACCTCTTTTACTTTAGGAAATGTCTTAATTCTTCATTGAATAGATGAAGCAAAGTATTTGAGACATTTCTCAGATATTTTGGTCCATATTGACATGACAGCTTCACACAGTTGATGTAGGTTTGTCAGGTGTGCATCCACGAAGCCAACATCTTGTTCCACTGCAACCAAAATGTGTTCTTTAGGTCTAGTTTCTGTGGAAATTAGCAAAGCAAAATATTTGTTGTGTTCAAGAAATCAGTTTGAGAAGATCTGAACTTCTTGAGAAAGAGCCAAGTCTTGGTGGACGTACCAAAATAATAAAAAATACAGTATGAGCACAAATGAACGGGCATGATCAGCAATAATACTGAGGTAGGTGTTTCAGCAAAGTTCAATTGATGCTAGAAGCCGAAAGTTTCCCAAGAAAATATTACACCAATAGTAGCCTCAGTTTCCTGAAATCATTAACCAATTAAGCTCCTCCTCTTGCTGTCTTGACATCCTACCCACTGTTTTCCTTAAGAAAGTTTCCCTGTCATTGGGTCTGATCTGATTCAAATAGTGAAGTCATCCCTCCTGTCAGGTGTCTTCCTCTAGGCATTAAAAACAGCAGTTGTTAAACCACTGCTAAAGAAGAATTACCTGGACAACATGTTAATGCAGAACTACATGCCAATCTCTAATCTTCCATTCATCACTAAGATTATTGAAAAACAGTGTTTCCTCTGTCCAAAAATACCATCAGCAGGTGCATTTATGACATCTCAAAGGACAAAGAGGAGCAGCTTCATGATAAAGTGTGAGGTAGTAGCTTTGTGAACACCCTGGACAACACGTTATTGCAGAACTACAGGCCAATCTCTAATCTTCCATTTATCAGCAAGATTTTTTGAAAAAGCTGTGTTTCAACAGTTAAATAGCTCCCTAACAATGACCAACTGCTTTGATGTTTTTCAGTCGGCTGTCTGTGCTCACCACAGCCCTGAGACTGCCCTCGTCAAAGCTTTCAATGACATCCGCATAAATACAGACTGTGATAGAACCACAGTGCTGGAACTTTTGGACCTCAGCGCATGGTTTTGACACTGTTGATCATGATTAACTATTGGAACGACTGGAGAGCTGGGGCAGACTCTCTGGTACAGTACTTACCTGGTTTGAGTCTTACCTAAAGAACAGGGATTTCTTTGTTTCGATAGGAACGTTTTCATCAGAACGAACAGAAATGACATGTGGGGTGCCCCAGGGCTCCATCCTGGGGCCCATCTTATTGAATATCTACATTCTCCCACTAGTTCAGATTATAACAACCAATAAGATTAGCTACCATAACTATGCAGATGATACTCAGCTCCATATTACAATTTCATGAGGTGACTTTGAACCCATCCAAACCCAAGTAAATGCATTGAGCAAGTCAATGTATGGATGTGCCATAACTTTCTCCAGCTGAACAGAAACAAAACAGAAGTAATTGCCTTTGGACCTAAAGAGGAACGATAAAGATTCAGCACACCGCTTCAAGTAATACAGCTTGGAAATAGTGATCAATCCCGAAATCTAGGTGTAGTAAGGGACTCAGACTTGAACCTCCAGGGTCACATAAAGGCAATAACAAGGTCAGCCTTCTATCACCTGAAGAACATTTCTAGAAATAAAGGACTGATGTTGCAACAGGACCTTGAAAACTCCCCCATGAGTTTATCTTTAGTTGGAATGATAACTGCAACAGAGTCCTCACAGGTCTGCCTAAAAAGTCAATTAGACAGCTGCAGCTGATCCAGTAGAGCACATCACCATAGTTCTAAAGTCCTTACACTGGCTCCCTTTAGCTCAGAGAATAGACTTCAGAATACTTTTACTAGTTTATAAATCACTGAATGGCCTAGCGCCAAAGTATCTTGAAGATCTATTGTCACTATACCAACCCCCAGACCTCTCAGGTCCTCTGATTCCAGTCTACTCAACACCCCTAGAATTAGAACCAAACATGAAGAAGCAGCTTTCAGTTTCTATGCACTTCTAATCTGGAACAAACTTCCAGACAACTGAAAAGCTGCTGAAACAGTGAGTTCTTTTAAATCACTGCTAAAAACCCATCTGTTTAGAGGTGCCTTTGAGTAATGTTTTCATGCATCATATGCTTTGTGTGTGCTTCATGCTTTATTTCTGTTTTTATTTTATCCTAAATTCATGTTATGTTTTGAAGTGTCATATGCTTTCTCTGTGTTTTATACTTTATTGCGGTTTTTACTTTATCCCCTATTCATGTAATGCACCTTGAATTACCTTGTTGTTGAAAGTATGCTATACAAATAAAATTCCCTTGTCTTGTTCTTACCTTACAGGAGTGGCGCTCTTCAGCTGTCATAACTCTTTGGCTTCAAAGCTCTACAGGTCGTGGGTTCAGAGATGGTATTCCACATTCCTTGATTGTTACAATTCATCATTTGAGCTTCTGTTGCCTATCATCCCCACCAATTTGCATGTTCTACTCTAACATCAAGAGGGGATCCATACAACAGCTGCTTACTTGATATTTCCTCTTTTTCAGACCCTTCTCTGTAAAGGTAAGTGCCAAAATGCCCTCTGATTGTCTTAAAAAATAAGCAACTGAGTAGGTGTACAGAAGAAAGTGGCTGTTGTGTGTAGTAAATTAATACATAACAGTACTGTATTTGTTAAAGTATAGATGTCATTTCCAAAGCTTCTCCAGAGCTGGAACATGCATCTGTAAAAATGGTTTATGGTGTGCATTTGGTCATTAGAAATGAGCTTTCTACCACAGTCATATACATCTTGTCAGTACTGAAGACATAATAAAGAAGTAGTTTTGTTGGTTTGGCCATGAGGCTGAAAAACCATTTCAAAATAGAAAGGTAACAGTCTGTTTTCCTTGCTCATCCCCCCACAAAGACATACAGTAGCTTACATTGCATAGATGACTCACGTTTTGCTTGGCCTGTCTTGCTACATAAATAGTGCAGAAATCTGACATTTACTATGACAATAAATACTCAGAGGAAAGATGTGAGGGTTCTGGGGTCAGTAGTCCACATACCAAGCAGGAGTTTGTGACCCACCACACAATGCAAGATGTTTACTATTTTTAGGTTTTTAGGCCCTAACCTATTGGTTAGGGCCTAAAAACCTAAAAACAGATACATATGCTCTATACAAAACTCGTTTAGTGAAAAGTTGCCATCTCACAATTTTTAAACACATGGTTTGACTGTACTATAGTGCTTTAAATAAAAACAATCCATCGGTTATAGTGAAGTCCTGACTTTTCACTAGAACTGAAGCATGTATCAGAAAAATATGGTTTCTTGACCTTTTGTTACAACCCATGCAGGACCCCTGTGGCCTTTGAGCCAGATCATAAAATATTTTCAAAGTCACGCAGTGCAGTACCAGAAACCCACAATAGCAGCTTTATCCAAAACCAGTTTTATATATGTTTGGGATCTTTGTCCTGTGTAAACCATACTGTGTCTCAGATCTAACCATCTAGTTTCTGATTTGAGGTGAGGTTAATACATTTGTAGGTAGTCCTTCTGCTTTGTTCCATCAACTTAGTGCAAGGCACCAATACCACCTGCTGCAAAAAAGCAACACAATGTGATGCTGCCACCTCTACGCCTGACTGTTGGTTGAGTGTTCTTTGTCTTTAAGCTTCGCCTTGACATCTCCAAGCATACTTTTTGTCATTGTGGCAAAAAATCTTATATCTTTGTCTTGTATTACCATAAAACCTTTATTCAGAAGCTGTAAATTACAGTGGAAGCTTTCAACAGTTTTCAGTAATAGCAGGTTTTATCCTTGGTGGTTGCTGGGTTCCTCCTGAATATCATTACCAATAACCTTTCACCTGATGGTTTGAATTTTCTTCCAGACCCTGACAAAGAGGTGACACATCACAATCACTTGTGCTAATTACAGTTATTTAAACTGACCATCCATCCATCCATCCATCCATCCATCCATCCATCCATCCATCCATCCATCCATCCATCCATCCATCCATCCAGAAATATTTTGGTCAGATGTAGGTTACACCCTGGACAGGTTGCCTTTCCATCCCAGAGCAACAAGGAAACACAGGAAAAACATTCATTTACACACACTTTCTCCTAAAGGAAATTTAGTTAGACCATTTAACCAAGTATCCATGTTTTTGGACTGTGGAAGGAGCCTGGAGTACCTGGACAGAACCTATGGATGCGTGGGGAGAACATAAAAACCGTGCTAAAAAATGCCACAGTACGGCCCACTTCATAAGTCATTTATGTAGTCTGTCAGACAACTTTTTTTTTATGGATTCAAGTAATTCAACAAGTTCAAGAAATCAACTAAGTCTGTTGGTGTCTCAATGAAGTAAAGCATCTGTGGGATGTTTGATTATGTGTGTTTGATAAATATGTTGGAGATGTGACCTTAAGGGTTTCCTATTTACATTAAACATCACATTTCCAAAGCTTTTAACTAATATCCAATGCTCAATTACCCATGGCTAATTTGTCCTATTGGACATTTTCATTGTATGCCATTGGCGATGTTAATGCATGTATATATGTACTGTTACTTCTTCTAATTCTCATATCTAAAACATTAACTTTCATTTCATGTTTGCTTTTTATAAAGTTGCCCCATGTTTTTGTACTCTGTTTACAGAAATTTCTCTGTAAGACCTTGAAGATTACAATTAAAAGCTTTATTCGTTATCTGTACTTACATGAATGGTGCAGGTATATGTTTTTAACCATCAAAGATTATACAAAGCCCTTATCCCATATTTACCTCGCTGAAGGACCTGTAAACAAAAGCTTAGATTTATTGAAAAATACCTAAATTTGATCTTATTAAGACAAACATTCTGTTCACAGAAAGGAATTGTTTTGGCCTTGGTTGGCATTGTATCATGAGAAAACAGGCATAATTGGCATCATAGCCATGGGCGAATTACTGAGCAACTGAAAATAAATTTGAGCTAAAACTTTCCTTTCACTCAAAAATAATTATGTGGTTCAAAGTTCACATAAACAGCAGATACTGTTTTACTTTTACTTTTGAGTTGTGGACAGAGGCTGTGGTCAATTCTCCACAATGGATATTGAATCTCAATAAAAAAGGCACCTTTTTTCAGCCCACCTCCGTCACACCATGAGGCCCAAAAGTTCCATTGATCTTCCTTTTGCAAGCATTACTGTTTTCCTCTCTTGTATTCCAAAGGGAAAAGGTTAGCGTGTGTATGTGTGCGTCAGGGCACCTGCTTTTGCCTATATCTCCATCATCCCCATTATCTCCTTCCCCACATATCCAAATGTCACTACATCTTTCTTGCAAATGTCTTCCAGTGTGCGTCATTTGTGAATGTATGTGTGTCTTCTTTACATGAGCAAGTGTAAGTGAATGTCTGCTTTTTTTACTCTTTTTGTATTTATGTCTGTGTCCTCATATTATTCCTACTTGAATGTGTAAGTGTTGTGTGTGTGTGTGTGTGTGTGTGTGTGTGTGTGTGTGTGTGTGTGTGTAGGTGTGTGTGCGTGCGTGTGCATGTGGGTGTGTGTGTGGGTGTGTGTGTGTGTGTGCGTGCGTGCATGTGAGTGTTTGTGTGACCAGATCGTGATACAGCCGAGCTTTACCTGCTCCCAGTGGAGCCAGAACCCAAGCTCAGAGGGCCGGCGCTTAGCCCTGGTGTCGATAAGCGGAAGCTCTTCAAAGAGCACAGAGTAAAAACGTCTCGGCCCTGTCAAAGACGGACAAATTCCTTGCTAACACCCTGAGCCTCGCTCCTTGAACAGTTCAAAGACAGAAGCAAATGCAAAGGAAAGGGTATGCAGCAGGCATACATGTTTGTAAAAAAATCCGCTGGTCCGTTGGAGGAAGTGCTTGGGCCATAGATGTGGCCATATTAACTGCCTGGTTCAACTTGGCCTTCCATATTTCAACTCTTAGGACTTGTAAGTAAATGTATCTCCGCATTAAGCGCAATGCAAAATTATATCTGTAAAATTAGGCGAGTGAGTCTTTAAATGTTTGTTAGCACTAATTAGTAGGCAGTTTGACAATATTTGGTGAAATTTTCCAAAGGAATTGGCAGATGTATATTAACTGGGTTTTAATCATTTGGGCAGATGAAAGCTGAAAACAGTTACTAATGGTCAATGTCACTGGACAAAAAAACTAAATGCTGCATTAGCTTTTAGGACATAGGATATGCTTTGCATCTCTAAAATGGCTTATTTCTGTGATTTAACACTTTTAATATTTGCTTTCTTTTACATATTAGCAAGTGTGGCTGTGGTTCACGCTCGTTATGTGTCTTCAGAGGCTGGGGGGACTTTTTGTTACATCATTGCAAATTCTCTGAAGAATTAGGTTGAAAATCCAGAGATTCTTTAGAAATAATAACATACTTGGGCTTTCTGTGCCCGAAACCAGACCAACTATGGAACAGATGTTTTGGGACTTGTCTCGTCATTCAACGCATCTTTTTCGCCTGAATTTAAAAGCAGTTATTGCTCATATTGCCACCAGCTAGTGGGGTACGAAGTATACAGCTTTTAACAGAAATTAAACAGTGTCGATGCAATTTAGAAAATAAAAAAGAAAGATTATCAGAAGCATTGCAGCTGGGGTCTGATTATATGTTATTATATGTTATTTTCTTTTTATTATTGAGGGTTTGTGTGTTTAACAGTGACTCTTCTGTCTCAGCGCAGTTTATTTTCAGACGTTCACCTGCCTTTAGGAGAAGATTTATTCCAGAAAGGCGCTAGAAATGACCAGCAAAGCCTCGCCTGCTGGAACAAAGGAACGCATGATGTGCAAAAAGTTTTGCCATAAGACAAATAAAAAGACAAGAATGGGGTAAAAAAAGATTAGCCTCAGCAAGTCCACTTTTTTATGGTTGGCATTAATTTGTTCTCAAGAACAACAAACGATGCTGGGACGCTGGTGAGGATTTTCTTTTTTTTATATCTGCCTCTAAGACATTAATTATATATTTATATATAGAATATGCAAAGAAGAGCTGAGGAATGCTGGGGAAGGCAAAATGATTAAAAATTAAACAATGCAGAAAATCACTCAGTTACCTTCAGGGATGTACATCTCTTTAGTTTTTTTATCTTTATCTTTATTCCTTCTCTCCCTGGCCAATTTCATTTGTTCTTTTTTTGCTTTTCCTTTCTTATTTTCTTTCATGATTTTTTTCTTTGGTCATAGGTTTCTTTCAAGCTGTCTACTCCGCAGGCTTCCATGTTTTCCTCTACACACACACGGCAACCAAATGTGTGTTCTTCCTGTGTGTGTGCGTGTGTGTGCGTGCGTGCGTGCGTGCGTGTGTGTGTGTGTGCGTGTGTGTGTGTGTGTATGCGTGCGTGCACGTGCATGAGAATATATACGTTTATGCTGCAGCTATTTGTCATAGTGTAGGCTGTTTGCTGGGTCAGTCCAGATAAACTAATGTGTCAGTGCAACAGAGCTCCGCTGCTAACCAGAGTGCCTGCAATATGCAGAGACTTTGAATTATTTCGCGGCCCTGTGACTCCCCTGCTGCACACCATGCTAAAAGTAAATGTAGAAGGACCACGGGAGCAGGGATGGAGAGTGGAGATGAGGGAATACAAGTGAGAATAAAGAGGAACACAGAGAGGGACGGAGGAAAAACAAGAGAAAGATATTGAAGGGCCGTAAAGAAATACAATAAAACAGGATTTGAGATTGGGAAAGGGAGAGGAGTTGCCAAGTAGCCGAGAAGGGAGAAATGAACAGATGCAGGGAGAAAAAGATAGTGAGAGAGAGGGAGAGAGGACAGAAAAAAAAGAAGTGGGGGCCAGTTTGCTCCAAGCTGCCTGCAGGGAGAGAATTAGCCAGACTTTGAAAAAAGACAAAGTGGGCTAAAGGAGCAATACAGAGACCAACAAGGTCACAGGGCAGCTTATCACACTTCCACCTATTAGCAGATCTCTGCTGAATTTTGTGCTATAAGCTCCATAAACAGAAATAATTTGTTTTACACATTTTCTGTCTCTGAACCCATTAGTTTACAATTAACTAAGGCTGTATTTGTTTTCCTTGTGACCAACAGAGCATGAGTAACTGCATCTCTAAGCAATACTTGGATTATTTGTCCAATGACCAACCTCTGACACTTCAGTAGTCATATTCTCCTGGTTCAAAGCATTCTAAAATGTTAAATCTCTTTTCTGTTCAGGTGTAATACACACATCTCTGAAGGTGTATCTCAATACATTGTTTAAATTAATTTTATTTTATCATGCTAAAAATGAAACAAAAATATATTCATTACTCAAAGACTGATATACTTCTTTTGGTTTGGTGATTACAGGGCAGAACGCTAGTGCAATTATTACCCTGGTACCTGGCCATAAGAGGGTCTTGGATTCATATACTGGCCTGGAGTCTTTCGGCATGAAGTTAGCATGCTCACCCTGTGCATGCATGGGTTCTCTCCCGGCACTCCCATAGTCCCCCCCCCAAAAAATAAATAAATAAATGACTGTTAGGTTAATAGGTCATTCTAAATTGCCCTAAGGTATGAGTTTGTGCATCCCAAAATCTCTAATACCAACTTTAATAGTGACAGCATCAGATTCACTGGTGGTGAATGCACTGATAACGTTATGCTTCACGACATGATGCAGAAAGAGGCATGAGACGGTGTCTTCCCATTACCAGAAAATCCTGGATGGGTGTTGCTGAAGATATAGCTGGCAATAAACCTTCCTTTAAAGAACAGTTAGCTCCAGTCCAAAAATGTTCCTAATGACCTTCATCAAAATGAAATAAACAGAATTAGTCCAACAAAACTGTGAAATGCAGCAAAGGTTACTTATTTACTGCTTGCAATCTAAATGCCCTGGGAAATTGATATTTTTGGTGTTTACACCTGCTCAAGCATCCCTGCATTAAAATACATTTAACCCCAGTATCTGCAATGCACTGGATTACACATTTTAACAATTGGTATGGTCTTGTCTCTTTGTAAAACCTTAGATTGGGCTCTTTATTTGCCTCCAGCTGACAACTGTGTGAAGGGAAGAGACTTTTTTCCCTTCAGTTTTGGCAAATGATCAGACAAGCAGCACAGCAATGTATTAAAATGTCAGCTTAAAAAGAAAATAAACAACTTAGGGGTGGAAAAAGGTTTGACGATACAGTAAATATCAATCCCACCCCCGGACAGACTCAGTATGGCCTCGGGGCAGAGAGGAGATTGACAGGTTGGGAGGCCAAGTTTCACTGCCACAGGGGGTTTTCTTTGCTTGAACGGCAGGAGCTTTAGGTCTTCAGTGTGTGTGTGTGTGTGTGTGTGTGTGTGTGTGTGTGTGTGTGTGTGTGTGTGTGTGTGTGAGAGAGAGAGAGAGAGAGAGAGAGAGAGAGAGAGAGAGAGAGAGAGAGAGAGAGAGAGAGAGAGAGAGAGAGAGAGAGAGAGAGAGAGAGAGAGAGAGAGAGAGAGAGAGAGAGAGAGAGAGAGAGAGAGAGAGAGAGAGAGAGAGAGATAGGGAGAGAGGGAATACACTAGAATAAGGCTAAAACTTCTAACTAAAGTCTGGATAGCAAGGAAATCTTAAAAACTGATGGAGCTCACATGCAAACCATACTCGGCTTTTCTCAAAGGTGTCCTCAGATTCTGATTACTATCACTCATTTATTCAGATTAAATTTATGGTGTGATGCGTTGTAGGTGTAGCCATGACGGGTTACAGAAGGTTGTCAAGAGAAAGGTGCCCTTTGACGAGTGATTACTATGTGTTTGTGCAAAAGAGAAGATACATCAGAACAGACTTGGTCTAGTAAAAAAATAAAGTTTTCAGCCTTATCATGAAAGTAGACAGGGTGTCCAAAAAATGGTAGCTGGTATTATGCGGATTCTACTTTTAAACTCTATATTAGGACCTACAAGTAAACTTGCAGTTTGACGATCTATTCCTTACCATAAGATAGCAGTTGATTATTCAGAGCTTTATTTTAGGAAAGAAGAGTTTTAAAGTTCATTCTAGATTTACCAGAGAACCACTGAACATAAGCTAAAATTATATAACCATCATTTAATTTTGAGTCAGAACTCTCACAGAAGCAATTTGGATCAGTTGAAAAAGTTTTAATGATTTTGGATCTACTTGGGCCTAGAAGTAACAACTTTTTCTGCATCCCTCTAGGACAGTATGTTATGTTACATTAGATATTACACATAAATGACAGAAAGCCGTGTTCTTTATGAATAATGATATACATTGTTTAAAATTTTTCTGTAAATACCGTAAAACAAGTTCATACAAACCAATAGTTATGTTGGAATTGAAGGCCAAAAGATTTCTATGATTACGGGACAACAAGCCACAGAAGTTAAATTGTTAGATGTGATGCCGGTCAAAAAATATCAAATACATTTTACTAGACTTAATAACATTGTCTCACTTTGTAAAAAGAGCATAACAGGTCTGTTTTGGGGTGATCAGTGGTCGCAGTGTTGTAATTCACTTTGGCGTGCACTTTGTTTTGAAAATTAGTCAAAAAACCCTTTCATTAAAATAAATAGTGAGTATTCCAACCAGGAGCACTCACCTGCAGTACTTCTGTTTGAAATGTCCATTCTATTCTTTTAAATTGCACATGTCGTATCTTCTCCCCCCACCTTTCCTTATTTCTTCCTTCATCCAGTTGCATAAACACACGATTAACTAAAAAAAGGCACCATTTGTTTGGCACGGTGCAGTCCCAGAGCGTGTTGTTTTGGCCCGGTGTATAACACGAGAGTGTTTGTTGCCGTTAACTAGCACACGTGTTGAAAATAAACACCTCGCTTGACAATGCTCCATTAATAACACGCCTTCGCTTTGTTATCCACTTGTTTCTGCTGCTGCTGCATTTTGTTACTTCACTGTCTTACTTTTCTCTTTTTTGTAGTGCATGTGCATGTGTGCACTGCTAAATTATGTGTGTTTGAATGTGTGTGAAAAGGAGAGCCTCTGCCTTGCATCACAACTATGAAGATGTAAAATATGATCAAAATGGTTATACATGTTTTACTTCTTGTTTTGTCCTGCCTTATCTGATACCCTTCCCCACCCCACAACTTTCCTTTCATTTTGTATGCATTTTACGTCCAGTATAAACATTTACAGTAGTCTTTCTACCTTAGTACATGCATGCTTGGTTAATGAGTTTTGTGTGAACACTTGTGAGTTTGTGTTCATGTTGACCCTTTCGGTCTGCATACAGTAGAAAAACTGAAAGTATCACAGAAAACAAGACCACTGCTCTAAACAACAGAAATGTACCAAAAAAGGGAGAAGATATTTTTTATTAATATGCAAACATACCACAAAGAAGTCAAAGCTTTGTATGAAGAACTTCTGCTTTTGTTTCCAGCTATAAATATCTTTCTCCGCTGTTTAGACTTCACCATCTACCTATCTGATGTTTCTTTTCAGCAAATCTCAGCTACTTTAGAAAAACTATCCATACAAAGGCCCAAAATAATCAAGCTCATTTAACATGCAGTTCACCATAGGACATGTCCCAGGCAATATTTTTAAAGGACAGTTTTGTCCCCACCACTTTTTAAAACCTAATGTGGAAATCTTTACCAGCGCAGATCTAATATCCACTTGTGCTCCCAGTGCAATTTCCATTATCAGTATCCGAACTGACTGATATTCCACTATCTTATACAGTCATGCTTCTTTATGTGCGGATGCAGCAGCATTCTTTGCAGAGGTTGATGTTACATTCAATAAAGACTTGCATTCAAAAGTGGGTACAGTTTCAACAGGTAACTGCTTAACTCGTATCTCTTTAATGCAAGGTTTTCTTATTATGCAGCGTTACCTGCTCCATGCATCTGTGCACAGATGCCGCAGGCCTGTGCGAACTTCCCTCAGGGGGCAAGGTTGGTATACACTGTGTGATTCCTATTTCTAGCCCATTTTCCAGTCATGCAACAATTTTTGTGATCTGTTTATCTTCAAAGCCCCCAAAAAATAAATATTTTTTTCCCAGGAATTTCTTCTTGCATATTTAATTTAAGGCTCATTCGTCTTTCTTACATATGTTTTAAATACAAAACTGCAGTAAAAGTATACGGTTAACTGTAGCAGAGTTAAGTGTAGCAGAGCAAGTGCCTGTACACGTCAAGATGGTTTTTGAACCTGACACAGTAGCCTTCCTGCGGTTATCTCCCGATTAAATCTGGACCCGACCCCCGTTGATTTAAAACCCACAACCCAACTTGAAACCCGTACACTGACACAATATAGTGAGGAGTGCTTTCACTATCGGAACTTCACGGTAATTTTACAGGATCTTTTATTTAACGAGTAATCGGTTGGCCGCTGCTCTCAGCTGTCAGGTCTCTATTCAGAAGTGACTCTTTAAGGAATGCGCTAAAACATCCGCATATCATGACTCTCTGCAAGCAGTGAGCAGCTTCACTTGTCAGCACCAAAAGGTGCCCACAGCAGCAGAAATAACGAGATTGACATAGAAGAAGCAGGGATTGCTATTGTGTTTCTGTTTGTTATGTTTTTATAAACTGTTGCTGTTGTAAACTGTTGTTATAAACTACTCCATAGTCCCTGGCTTCAACTGTGTTCTCCGTTACTAATTCGTCATTCCAGGTGCAGAACGTGCCACTATCAGCACAAGGTTATGAAATATTCTTGCATGCTCTTTCCACCAACATACTAGGCTGCCTCAACAAGATCCTCTTTGGAAGTCCAAAACAAAACATAAAAAAATACATGTATATTTCTCACCCGCAACCTGCCCGTCCGACTGGACCCATGGAACAACTTTTATGTGGGTCACCCGTGGGTGATCTGGCACATTGCAGAACTCTGAACTGTTGTGATGTTGAAGTTTCTCCACACAGAACGACAAGGGTTGCAAAGGGAAGGTGTTTTATTGTTGCTCAATCTTCTGAGGCGAGTGTATTATTAGGCTAATATATCCAACATTGTTCTTTGTGCTACAATGTGGATTTTAATGATTGTTCCAAGCCAACAGCCTAATGGTGGCTTTTAGTGCCATTTGAAAAACATGCAAAACAAACCAGCAATCTTCAAAACACACTCAGGTTTGTGGTTATTGTCCCCAGCAATTTTAAAAACAAACTGACACCCTTGCAGTTCAACCTTCATAAAACAGAATGTCACAGTCTGATTTCAGTTTGTTTTGCTTTTATGTAACTTGACAAAATCACATGACTTTCAACTTTTATTGAATGATTAAGACTGCAGTGCATTTTGTAGTGAAACATCAAATGGATGAATATTTTTAAATGAATAATTAATATTTATTGTCCCCTTCACTTAGAATGGAACAATTTTGCCACTTCTTCCACGTCAACTCCAAGACATTCCAGTAGGTGTGGAATGGAGAGTTGCTAAGTATTGCTAAAGCACTCAAAGTACAACTATCTTTGTTCTTGATATTTGTAAGTCACATTTGTTTATCAGAGGGATTTACTTGTCTTCTGTGTGGCTGCAGCAATTTTGAAAATTATTCATACCCAACTCAGTATTCTGTGGAAAAATCTTTATTGGCATTATAGCAATACAGTAAAACTCTCCTTAAAATTCATGTGTTTAGGTTTTAGGATGTTTCAACTTGTCTTTTGAGGATTGATCTTGGAAGGCCTCATTGCCGTCACCCTAATGTTTTGCTCCCTCCACAGATTCAATGCGACACTCTATTAATGCATGATTATCCAAACCTTGTTAATGATACTGAAAGTTACTTTGAAATTACCTTATACTCAAATATGCAAGGAGCATGAATAATTTCAGCTTAACTACAGGTTTCCTGATGATTTTTTTCAAAAACATACAAACTGTAGGATTTCCATTTACTATGAAATTTAATTTCACTTCATGAAATGGTTTGAAGCAAATAGTAGGGCCAAATATCCAATTCTGAAGAAGTTGCCCCATTCTAAAACAAATGATCAAGAAAACAACAAATGAGGAGATACTTTCTTAAATAAAACAGCAAGACTTCATTCCAAAGCAGTACATAATATAAAAAAAAATTTGGATGAGTCAAGTGAGTTTCTTCTGGATAAAGTTTACTCTGGATGAAGACTGCAACTCAATTGCCTAGTAGGTTCACTAAAAATGTGGAAACCCTCTGTTATCATGAGAGCAATCATGGTCATAGTTCATGCAAAACAGTCATTGCACTTTTCTTTTCTATGTCCAAACCATGCTGTCAGCAGCACCACTCCACTTTAACCATACCATCTAAGTCCGCAATCGCTTCATTTTCCAGGCAATGCTCTGGCACTACTCTTTCAAACATCTTCAAGATGCAGCTAAAATTTAGTAACAAGCTAGCATAAAGCTACTGCAATATGTATCACCTCAGTGCCCCTACATCAAACTCTTAATCAATCAATGAATACTGGTTGAGCCCCAACTCATGGACCCTAAAGAGGGGATGCCACAAGTCCAGTCCTCAACAGCTACTATCCAGCGACCTTTACAGGGATCCGTTCTCCATCACACCTGAATCAGATAGCTCAATATCCTCATCAGCTCTGCCAAGTGACTGGTAATGAGCCATTTGATTCAGGTGTGCTAGAGAAGAAATGCATCTAAAAGTTGCAAGATATCTCTCTAGGACAGGACTTAGCACCCCTGTCCTAAAGGCTACAACTGCTCCCACCACTCATCACCAAGGATAATAAACCACTACAATCTCACTATGAAGGTGATCTGCAACCTCAAAACACTCTAGATGAGTTGGCTGCTGCATTCTTAATTAGCCCCAGATGACCTCACTAAGGTCATGTAAAGACCTTCCACAGTCTGGCATATTTTCTTGAAGCACAGTCATCCACTGTAAAGTCACCCTTTATTTTGACATATAATAGCCTCACATATCATTGTAAAATGTGTCTATACAGTATATGCAACCAAGGTATTATATACTCAAATATGCAACATGTCTTCTTTAAAAGATAAAAATCCACCTTAAGTAAGCGTGTTGTCTTTTGTGCCTATATTTATGTTAAAGTACTTAAAGCTCTCTAGAAATCAGGTGTAGGGACATTGTTTTACTTTGCAGATAACCTTTGAGATTGATTCCTTTGGGTTTAGAAACAGTCATATTAAGAAGAAATTACACATTTTTAATATTGTATATTAAGCATAAAAAGTATATTGTAATATTTATGTTTTTTTATGTATAGTGTTTTCTTTTACATAGTTTCATTTTTGGCTTAAATGTTATCTATAACTTATGCTAACTGGAAGTCTGTGTTATGCATGAGACTACCTGGATCAATTAAAATTATATCACACTGGACAAATGCCATAGTTTACTTCTTTTGTTCTATGGCAGTATCACCCCAAGTTTTCCTCAATGTTTAAACCTTGTGGCTGGCCAACCAAACTCCTTAATGGAAACAGTGTAAACTGTAACGCCCGAAACTTGTAGATGTGTCCCTGATCCAACACACATAAATCAAATGGCTAAATTACTCCTCAGTATGCAGTCAAGTTCTCCAGAGTCCTCTTAATGATCTCATTATATGACTCAGGTGTGTTGAAGCAGAGGCACATCTAAAAGTTGCAGGACACCGGCCATAGAGGACAGGAGTTGCAGACCCCTGCCTTACTCTCATGGCTAATTAAGTTTTTAAAGGTAAATGTGCCTGTAACCACCTCAGAAAATGCTTGAGAAACTCAACCATGAGTTTGAAGCCTTTGAAAATCGTCACTTCTTTAACCCACTGAAGGATTTGTGCAACGATCTTGACCATGGGTCTCAAACTCTGGTACTAAAATAATTGAATTGAATTGAATTACCTCGCAGCATGTCATCAAGTTTGACAAAGGCCTGATAACGAGCTATTCCTTTGATTCAGCTGTGTTGGAGCAGGGATGCCTCTAAAACCTGCAGGACAGTAGCTCTCGAGGACTAAGGTTGGGGACCCCTGCTTTAGAACCAACTAATATAATGTTTTAATATCCCATCTCTCAAGTAACCTGACTGGAAGGATCTGCTGCTAATAGCTTGGCACCAGATTAATCAGCAGAACATCATGGGTCATGATTGTTTGAGAAGTAAAAAGGGGGAACTAACCAATTTAAAGCAGGTGCTTAAGATTTTATGGTTGACCAGCACTTAATGCATGAACAAGTTCTGGTTGAATATAAACGCTGGTCTGAGACCTCTTTTGCAGAACTTCTATTTCTTGTCTGCATCCATTTAAGCCACATTTAGTTGAATTCCTTGAATTCTACAGTTTAGACACTTCAATTTTCATATTTTGATAAACAGCAGAGGGGTATGAGGACATGGCCTGTCACATTTCATAAGAAGCTGTGTGCAGGGAGACGAGGGCATCTGCACAGGCTACTCCTTAAATATTAATAATAATAATGAGCAGAAGGCTGACCAGGGCGCAGGGCCCACAAGCACCATCCCCTTATTAGAATAACTCCTGCAACTCTCTGTCACACACTGTTGTTGAATACGGACTGGAACGTGTGCACATGGCAGTATGATGGGCAATATGCACATATATGCACACACAAATGCATCCAAGCCAACAAAGACATATTATTCAAAGATGGATATTGAGACAAGACACACACAGACACACACACAAACAGGACAGACATGCAAATGGGCACCCGTCGGGACAGAGAGAAGGATTCCCCTCTGGCCAGAGAACCCGTACTCTCTCCATCACCCCCATTCTCCACCCGCATGACCCATGTCACACACAATCACCCTCCCAGTCCAACACACAACTCTCCCCGTCTGTTGGCAAATCATATCACCCCCTAAGACAGAGACTGTGTCACTCCCACACACACACTTAGACATGGTGGGTGCCCTGCCTAACCCCTGGACCCCGTTGGTCATTAGTATGGAGGTCTGTCTGTGTTTGTTTGGCTTCTAATGGACCATTTAAATGCAGAATATTCACAGCAGACAAGGCCATCCTCGGGGACTGCGCACACTGAGGCCTGAATATGCTGCGGCTCCATTATCCTGGAGGAAGTTATCCTTATTATCATCACACAGCGCTACACTGACTGGCAATGAGTTAGTGTAGCTTGGTTGTCTCTGCTATTCCAGTACTATGAAGAATGGAGAGTAGCAGGTTTGACTGCTTAAGCATATATCACATGAATTGCTTTCTGCTTCCTTGTTTTTGTTTCTGTAGATTACATGCATTATTCATCTTGCTTTTACTTTTAAAGGTATAATGTCATTTTTGTGACATTATATTACCCAACCTAAAAAAAATTAAACTTAACCCACAAGGAAATTGTCCTATTTTTATGTAATTTGGTACATATGCATATAGGTCTGACAAATGGCCAATTAGAATGTAAGGGAACCAACACATAAGTATGCTTCACATGGTAAGGTATTTCATAATATTACCAACTGGTCTTAAGAAAAACAAAATGCAACCCCTCTTAGCTCCACTAAATGTTGGCAGTGTGGACACAAATGATCTCTAGAAGAAATTATTTGTGTCTGCTGACCTTCACTCAGGGTCCAGGCTGACTAGATTCTCTCCTAACAGCCTGTAGCACTCCTGAGTCATCAATTATCCCCTCTCTTGTGCTTGTAGTAGATCCAATGTAAGTCAAATTGTTGATTGCTATTCTGTGTGTGGGTAAAACTATGTCTAAATGGGACCTTTCCTTCCTTCAAGAAGCAAAACTGTTATTGTATGTTTTTTGTGGAGTTACAAATGTGGTTAGAGTTATTCTTATAATATAAAATAATATAGAGTCTGTGCAAATGGAAGTGTTAATTGATTTAGGCCATTTCGCACTATGAATTAGTTGCTGCTTCTTCAGACGTCTCAATGATCTGCAAAATAACAAGTTACAAACCACTTATTAAGTAGCTATTTAGAAAACAGATATCATTATGTAAATTATGGGTAGTTACTGCATTATGGGTATTGACCGAAAGAACAAGATGACGGATACAAGCGGCTGAAATTTGTGTCTGGGCTCTCCCTTAGAGATAGGGCGAGAAGCTATGTCATCCGGGAAGAGCTCAGAGTAGAGCTGCTTCTCCTCTACATCAAGAGGAGTCAGTTCAGGTGGCTCGGGCATCTGGTCAGGATGCCTCCTGGACACACAGAGGAAGACCCAGGACACGCTGGAGGGACTGGGAAAACTTTTGGGTTCCCCCTGAGGAGCTGGCCCAAGAAGCTGGAGAGAGGGAATTCTGGGTCTCCCGGCTTAAGCTGCTGCCTCCGCTACCCGATCCCGGATAAGCGGAAGAAGATGGATGGATGGATGGATGGATGATGTAAAAATTACATTAAGAGATTTTTTATGTTTTCAAGAGATGCAAATTTAATTTGAACTAAATTAGATTCAAATCATATATTAAAAACACTACAAAATGGTTTGTAGGTTAAATGGTACAGACCTTTACTCAGGCAAATGAGGTCTGCAGTGCTTTAGTTGTTCTGAGTTCTTCTCTGAAATCTTGAATACATTTCCATGCACTTGTGGAGTTATATAGGCAGGTCTGATACTTCTAGGAAGGTTAAAGACTGCTACATGTTTTCTCCATATGTGGACAATGGCTCTCAATGTGGTATGCTGGGCTTCCAAAGTCTTATAAAATGGCTTGTAACCTATTCAAGGCTGAAAGATGTTAATGACTTTGTTTATGTATTCTTGAATTTTCTAAGATCTGAGTCTGATGTGCTGCATTTTGAGATATTTGTCATACTGCCCTATTCACTCCCTCTCCTAATCATCATCCTCAGCTGTGTCTCCCATCAACCACACCTGATCCTCCTTACCTTCTTCCTGTAAAACCTGTCACTTCCCTTCATTCAGCGCCGGGTCATTGTGTCTTGATGTCCCCATGGTGTGTTGTCCTGCTGTATCCTGTCCTGCTCATCCGATGTCCTGTCTTCGCTCCCGCCGTCGACATCGTCATCATCACCTCCTCCACCAGCAGCACTAGTAAACATCCTTACACCTTTCCTCGGCTTCTGCGTTTGGGTCCATGCACCACACCACCGCATACCCCTGACAATATTTTAGGCCACTTGATGTTGATCAATATGTTCTATTTCAGTATTTTTTTTATCTACAGATCAGCCAATGATCAGTCTTTGCTGTAGCAAGTACTGTATTCTGTTACCTGTATCAGGCTTAATATAGAGTTGCCTAATAAACCCCTAGAGGTTTTGTACTAATTATTGCCATTACTGGAGTAAGAGACACATTCATATTCTTAGTAATGTTAGAACTGAACAAAGGTCTTTTTAAGTGATAAATATGAACTGGACACCACTCTTTTTGCTAATGGTGAACAAAATTTGTCTTCTGATTGGAAGGGTCACATTCAGAATATTGGGTCCTTTGAGCAGAAGAGTCTACAATAATTTCTGGCAAGGAACAAGTACTGATGTCTGACCGGACCGTTTCAGTTCACCTGTATATATTATTGGATTTTGTGAATGTGTTTTCTGAGGATTATTCCTAGCATGAGGCATTACAGGGGGTTACAAGCAAGTGAGCATTGCCGTCCGGCTAACTTGCAAAACAACAGAATCTCTTTCTCTGTTCTTTCTCATAGTTTATCTTCCAAAAAACGGAGAGGACTTTGGCATCGACAGATTGTTATGCTTTGCTGCTGGCTGTGGATTTGCATAATATTTTACAGTTTAATGTGTGTGCCTTGTAGTTACATGTGGTAGGTAGGTGTTCCATATCATTATGTACGTTTGGAAGTGTGCTTGTGCGTATAAATAAGGTGTTGAACCATGAAAATATGCATGTGAATGTAAGGTTTAGTCTATGTGTCTGTTTGAGGAAGAAGATGGAGAAAGGGTGTGGCTACATAAATGCCCAGTTTTCTCAGGAGAGCAGTGGTGGCAGGAGTGGAGGAGGAAGGCTGGAGGGAGGCTGCCGACCCATGCAGGAGGCTCCAGTTGTGGGGCTACTGCCTTGACAGTCCTGGGCCCCTCTGGGCATATGCATTGCCAACCACAACCTCTTCCGCTTTGCAGCAGCTTGCTTTTGTGGTCTGGTTAGAGTGTGTGGATAAAAACGGAGAGGTGGTGAGAGTTTGATTCAAGACTCATTAGAAAGATGCAACATACAGCATAACAAAAAAGATGGAAATGTTACTCTTTGGGATGTTACAGAGCAGAAAATGAAGCAGAAGCAGATACAAAATAAAAAGGAATGTCATTTCCTTATATTGAAGCTGCTATCACAAAGCCTCCAAACCAACATGACATTTTTATGATATTCCACAAATAATAAGCTTGTTTGCACCACATCATACAAAGCATATAAGAAAATATGCTTTTTCTTTACAATTTTATGATGTGGTAGTATTGTGGTTAGTTTGGGAGGTTTCACAAACATTTAGACTACAGTTTGAATTCAAGCACAGCAACATTTGTCACAGACAAATGCCACCGACTGAATAAAACAATAGTCCCCCTTCATGATGTGACAGAACTAAAAATGGTTAGTTAAAGTGACTACTGTCTGATCACAAAGCAACAGAAGAGTGGGTTAAAAAGACAAAACCATAACCTAGATCACTGCACAAGTAATATCTGGTTTCAACAGATGTTTTTCCCCCCAATCATTTTCAATACCAGTTTTATCCTATGGGTTTGTGGGAGGGGGCAGGGACCCATTTCCATAACAGGCAATAGTCAAAAAGCTGAAAAATCAACAGTCCATCACAGGACAAATAATAGCGTCACACACTTACCATAGCATTATGTGTCAGGATGAAAAATACCATATGGTATTTTTCAGAGGTTAATTAAACTAAGACTAGGCCAGGATTCAAACCAGGATTTTGTTGTTTTGTTCATTGCGAATGATGGTTCCTAAATTATTTCTGGTTTTCATGTCTAAGTCTTTTCAAGTTCAATATATGACGGTGAATAAAATATTGCCTGTCTCCATTGTCTTTCTTAACAGTTTTTGAGTAAAAGTGTGAATTATTAAACCATGGCTAGCACGAGCTTGCGCTAACTCTTTTGCAGGTAAAAGGCTAATGTTATCTTAAGCTAAGAAGAAGAAGAAACAGATCATTTAAAAAGGTAATATAGAAGAAATCAAGAAAATTTGAAGAACCTTTTTTAACATTGGCTCAGTGCTTTCTTCCCAATGTTAAGCTAAGGTCTGAGTGACCAAGTCTTCACACAGAGAAAATGTAACTACTTTTTTTGAAAAACTTGGTGTTGTGGCCTACCTGGCCTGATTTAAACATTAAAATTGTTCACTCAATTGAATGGCATACTTCAGAGCTGGAATTAAAAATATAAAAAACAAAGCATCCTACTGAATTTTCAAGCTTAAAGATTGAAGTCATTACTCCCAGACAAACAGATGCACAGAGCCTATAGAACTGTATGATGCCCCCACCACACACACACACACACACACACACACACACGCACACACACACACACACACACACACACACGCACACCCACACCCACACACACACACACACACACACACACACACAAACAGTATTGTGTGGGGGGTTTTGTTGTAGAGTTCAGTGTTGAGCCTGCAGCAGTTCTTCCAGTGAATGTTATCTACCCTTATCTCTATTTGTGACTGGCCTTGTAACTCTGGGCCTTCTCCATTTGCCTTATCACTGGGACAGGCAGCTTTTCTCCAACCCCCACCCTCATCCTGACACACATAATGCTAAGTAGAAACCTTGTAACAGTCAGTGGTAAGAAATTACAACCTACTTCACATGTTTAAAACTTACCATGTTGCTACAGTATTTTGAAGAAGTCTTTCTTTCATTTTTTTAACAAGGCACTTCAGACAGCATCTGACTTTTGGAGTTTATTTGACATGCTAGTACAGTTCATAAACTTTTGTAGTGTGTACAAATCCAACGTATTATACAAGATCTTGGAAATTCCTCATCCAAATAACCTCTACCATTCGGGCTGCAAAGCAATATTTTTTTTTCATCCCGTGTTGACTGCAATGATGTTACAGGCTAGACAGCAGACAGAAAAAAGGTTGGCACATTACAAATCTGTCTGCAAGCAGGTAATTCTCAACAGTGGTGTAAGTTAGTACATTATTCACACCTTTGAATCCTCAATTACACAGCTTGTTTGTTTTTTTGTTTTTTTTAAAGACTTGGAATGATCACTTCAAATATTTCTAATGAAATCTGCTGTCTTACCTCATTTGCTTCAAAATACTTCTAAAAAAATGTGTTTTCCATTGCAAAGTTGCCCAAAAATCCATGCATTTCTTTTCATGTACAGGTTTGAAGTTTTGCTGCAAATGTACAAAATACAGTTGATGCACCATAATGGTTTCCTGAAGCTACTAGATTTGTGCGTGCGTGTGTGTGTGCTGGACTTAAGATCCTGATATCTACCGTAGGTTTTGGACTATTGAGCGCACCTGAATATAAACTTTAACAGCTACATTTTAAAAGAAAATACATTTTCTAAATATATATAGGCTGCACCTGAAAATAAGTTCTATATAAGTTGTCATGTTGTAACATTTTTCTAGAAAAGTACCGAAAGTTAGAATTCGATAACAACATGGGGATGGGGGATAAATAAATCCGCTGCATCGTTGTATAGGACGCAGAGTCCAAAGCGTGTAAAAAAAAGTGGCAGCTTATTGTCCAAAAATTACAGTAATTCTGAAAAATGAAACACAAACCGGAGCATAGGAACAAAGGTAGCCTTGATTATTATCCCTCCACTACCTCATTTACTCTTCCTCAGTTTTGTATGCACACACATTTATGCAAACACTCAATCATAATGCACACTTGGTCGCTCCTGGTGAGTTTGAGATGAGCAGGAGGGGGCAGGGTGGTGGGCTGAAGGGGGGCAGTGCCTCGGGCCATATGGCAGAGACACAGACATTTACATAATGTCATATTTTATTTAATTAGCCATTCTAAATGCAATCAAAAGCTGATGAGGGCTCTGAGCTGCCTTGCTGATTGGCAACATGATAGCACACTGACCCCAAAAACAGACCCACAACCTCCCAATGATGCAATATTGAAGCTTTCCCTCTGAGCTGTGAATTAGGTTTGTGAAGAGCAGAGTGTGTGACTGCAAAAGACAGACAGGCAGAGAGACAGAGTAGGTGTGTGTTCATTGCTTTGCCTCCGTGTACACGTGAAAAGAAGGTAACCTCATTTAGTAATTGAGAAGGGGTGAAAGATAACCCATTCTGTGAAAAATAAAAGGAGGAAGAAAAGAAAGAAAGAAAGGATCGAAGCGTGAAAGACATAGAGGGTCAGTCAGTGTGTGTAGCACACTTTAGGTTCAATTTGGGGCATTTGGGTGCAGGTGGGTGTGCATTTCTGAGAATCAGGAACTAGAATGATAGACCAGTCCTCTAGGACTATTCTAATCAGCCAAGTGTCAAGTGCACGCAAACAGGCACACACACTAAAACCGTCATCCCAGAGGAGCCAAACGTTGGTGGCTAAAGGGACGCTCAAACAGGAAGGAAGGAAGCAAGGCCTAACGCCACTGTGAGCACACACACCAACACACTAGACTGACTTCACAAGCTTGGATGCACATCTGTGAGCTTATCATAGCTCTGACACATGCACACACAAATACACACCGAAAGAGCCTGCAAACACACAGCACAGCTCCAAGCAGCAAGTCAAATAAACAGTTTTAGCAGGGTGGTCAGAAACTGCAGGGTTAACACAGACAAAGTGTTTTAAAGAGGCGGCTGAAAGGTCCTCCATGAGAACCCTTTGCTGACATACTTCAAAAAACTAATCTGTTATGTGTGAAAGGAAAGATCTGAAATAGGTTGTTGCTTTATAGTCTAGTAATAAGGTTAATGTGATATTATTGATAATCACATAAAAAAACAATTTTGTCACATTATTAATATTAAATTAAATACATTTGTTTAAACAAAGTTTCCAACTTAGATGTTAATTGTTTTGTTTTTACCAACTAATTCAATGTTTTAGAGTTAAATTTGTAGTTTAAAAAAATGGAGTAAGGACTGTCCAGGTTTAGGGTCCATAGTTGACCGATTGAAATAGTCCACAATGATTTAAAAGTAAAGCCAAACAGAATACTTCAAACATAAAACAATGAGCTGCTCTGCAGTTAAGAATTTAAGGGTATATATATCTCAACTTTTACAACTTTTCCTTTTCATTGTGTTCAGGCTTGTAGCTCACAATAGTTCATGTCCATGTATAAAATCTAAATATATCAAGAAGAGTGAAAGAAAAAGGTAGCAAAAGGTAGCCTTGAATAAAAAAAAAATTGGCTAAGAGTGATGACATTAGGCTTGGAACACCAAACTCAGACAGGAATGTGAAACATAATGGCCACCCAAGACAAAAGCAGTATTTAAAAAAGTCTGCAATTCAAATTTGAGGTTATAAAGTAAAGATGTATATGGTGATGTATTTATCAGGTGAGTAGGAGACAGTTTTAAGAAATGTTGTCTTAGAGCACGGCTCCGAGAATTCACATACTGGCATATTAACCTTTTGGGTGTGCCTAGTATGTTTCTTCTCTTACATGGGGTGACAGTAGCTTCGGTACGACATCCTAATCCCTCAGTTTACTGTTATTCCTTCTGTTAAAAGCAGATTCCAAACTGTTTCATAATCCCAGTGGTTCAACAGTTTTCAATTCTGTCCTTTTTCAGCCTTTACTTTGACAGCGCCCACCCATATTCCCTACCTAGATGATTTATGTAGCATTTGTGGTCTCTTCTCCCTTTTACATTTTGCCAATAGGCTGCCAGACAGCAGTTTAGCATATTTCTATCATGAAGATCTTTTTTTGTCAAGAAAAAAAGGTTGTTCTGTAATTAATTTTAGAGATTCCTACACAGTGTGGTCCTACATGAGCCATGTTATTTCACAATTACCAGCAGGGCTCTTTTTAATACATTTAATCCTATTCCCTTTAGAATTATTTAACTAATATTGAATTAAAATCGAATTGAATTGAATTTTCCATATTGTTTATGAAATGCCTTTTTTTCCAATTGTCTCATTCCTAATGCATATGTTTATCCTTTAGGTCTTAGATTTCAAGATAGAACTTGAGTAGTTTTTTTTACACTGAAAGATATTTTGTCCAACAGAGCTTCTACAGCACTGCCTTTTGTTTCTACACAGACAGCTGTTTGCATAGGTCAGAGAAAGTCACCTCCCATACGCAGACAGAAGTAGCAACAGCCAGTACAGTCTCAGTCGTAGTGAAAGTCATTGCATATTTTGAAAGTGCTTAGATTGTCATTAGATTATGGTGTATTTATGAAGTTGGAAAATTTTAGACAGCAGAATGAAAGTAGGCATCAGGAGTTGAGTTTTCATAAGATCTCCACTACAAATACTCCCAGAATGCTTCAAATGTTGACTGGATGTGTGAATTTTGAAGTCACAAAATATACATTATAGGAAGTTTAACAATTTAGTAATTTGCGGATAGGATCCGGAGTAGTCTGTGGAGAACCATTTTGGAACGCAGTACTCAGGCACCCCCTCCTTAGGCTGGTCATCAGCTTAATCACACACTGCTTTGGGAATGCATTCCGTTCTTCAACCAGCATTTGTCGCAAGTCAGCCGGTGTGGTTATGTGGCATTAATAACATTCCAAAGCTGATCCCACAAGTGTTTGATGGGATTGAGGTCAGAATTAAAAGCAGGTCCATCCATCCTGTTTTCTCCCAAATTCTGAACGTAGTCTCTGAAAAACCTCGCTTTGTGTGTGCATTGACATCTAGCTTGCTCCCAAAGAAATGCAATATGGGACTGCCACTAGTTGCAAATCTCATCTCAATATCTGTCTGCATTGAGCTTGCCTCCTATGTTGGCATGACTTGTGTCTCCAGTAAGGGAGATGCTGCCCACACCATCAAAAATCACAGAGAAAGAGATTTTTGCAAGTTTTTCATGGGTGAAACTCACATACGTAACTTTGCTCCTCAACCCATGAATGAACAAATAAACAGACTTTCCAATGGTTTAAGATTGACTGCCAGACAGCAAGGAAGCGTGGGAAAATTCCTTAATTCCTTCTTACTAAAATATAAGATAGAGATCACATGCAAGTGGTATGGGCTGTCCAATCAGTATTCTATTCGTTTATTTACGCAGATAGGTTTCTTTGTCAAAATGAGTTAAAAGCTGATGTGCAGTCTTTCTTTTCATAAATTTGCATTTACTGGGTTTTTTGTGCTCCACAATCTTATAAAGTTTAAGCAGGTAAATGAAATTGACAGATTGCTATTTTTATTGGCAAGACTTTATCTAGCTTCCAAGTAAATATATTGGACCCTCGGTATTCACACTGATTATTGACTACAGTTGCCTACGAATAGCTAGAATCCGTGAATACTTGAGATCCCAATAATTAAAAAACGTATAACTGCCTATTTTAACATTTCAAACATCAAATGTACCTTAATATATCCATATTAAGGTACCACGAACAGTGGAAACAACCATAGCACTACCGCAGAGGCTAATATCTACAGTCTTCCTCATATTTGCTCTTAGCACACTGGTTTTATTTTATATATATATATATATATTTATTTTTTTTATTTTTTTCTCCATGTCAAGTCACCTAAAATCAACCTAAACATTAATATGGGAAATCTACAACAAAATATGTGGTACCCTCTGTCTAACAAGCTCTCAGGCTTGTGAGGTTTTGGTGATCACTTGTGTTTTTTGCAGAACCAGCAGGGCTCTGGTCATTGTGTTATAGGAGAGAGTGGTGGTTGAGGGGTGGGGTCTATGTCTGGTTAGGAATTGATCCAGTCTGGGACTGAGACAGGGGTGGAAGGTTATAGACTTGACAATGACCCCCCAGCTGAGGCAGTGCGCATGTGAGTACCCCTGTCTATGGTTCTGTCATACTTAGCTTTCACATGATTATCTTTTAGGATCTTTTAGCTGCTTTTGGACTCCCCCCCACAATACAAATCGTTGATCGGGATATGCATGAAGCCAGATTATTTTAATTGTTTTGATGCTGTTTTCTTTGCATGGGAGTGAGTTTGTTTGTTCCATAAGGAGTGTTTCATTATGTCCAGGAGAAAGCGCAGGAGGCAGCACAGGGTCACTCAAGGGGGGGAGGAGATCGATCAAGAAGGATACCCCCCACTGCCACCGCCACCAGTACCAAACCCATCACCTGCCACACAAACATGAAACTATACACACCTTCGCACTATGAAATGCTCATAAACATCACAGTTTGAACACAACTCATTACGTTTTGCTCCCGATGTACACGCCGTCTTTCCTCACACAGAGATAAACGCGTGAGCTTTGTTGGCTCCACTGATTCTGGTCCCTCAGCATTGACATGTGACAGACAGGCACATTAACAGGTAAATGAATACAAAAGAGATGTAGGCACACAGTGAAGGACAAACGCTGAGCCAAATGACCTCAACATACACACAAACACATTCCAATCTAAATTACAGGTGCAAATTGGGTGAAGGGGGAGTCGCAGAAGGGGGTAGGAAGCGACTGAAATGGAAGAGCCGCACTGATCAATACTCCTGGAGGTTTTCCTCCATCTACTCCCCTCTCAATTGTCATGCTCTCTCTATAAGCAATTAAAGGCTCTCTGTCTTCCCTGCTCACATTTAATTTCTTTCTTTCTTTCTTTCTTTCTTTCTTTCTTTCTTTCTTTCTTTCTTTCTTTCTTTCTTTCTTTCTTTCTTTCTTTCTTTCTTTCTTTCTTTCTTTCTTTCTTCGTTTGTTTGTTTGTTTGTTTCTAATTTTTCCTTCATTTTATGATCATTCTTGCCTTTCGTTGTACTTCAGTAATACACAACTTCCTCTTGAACACAGTATTTGAGGTTATAAGACAAGAGCACATCTCTGAAACCACAAACAAAATCTTTGCAGATTGTGCTGCAACATCCCATTTGATATGTTCTAAGATTCAAAATTAAGCTTTAGTTTGATATCTTCCTTTCCTTTTGTCACTTTTAAATGTTTCTGATGAGTTAATAAATTTTTATATCAGACAAAGATAGCCAAAGTAAACACAAAAAACATTTTTGAAATGAGGATTTATTTACTTAACAAAGAAAAAGCATATCCAAGCCCATCTTGTTAAGTGTAAAATAAGAATTTTCCCCTAAACCTAAAATCTGGTGGTACAACCCTCGGAGGCAACAACTACTATGATGTTTTTGTGATAACTGCCAATGAGTGTTTTCCATCCTGGGAAAGACAGGATTGTTTTTAATTCAGCCTTACTGGAGGGTTTTCAAGCATAAATAGCCTGTTTAAGGGTTTGCTACACCATTTGAAAAATCCGCACTTTGATTAGGCCACTCAACACCCAGAGCTTGATTTTCTTTTTTGCTTTGGATCACTGTCCTGCCGTATAACTGAAGTGTGTCTTTTTCAGGTATGAAGACCTGTCCAGGGTGTACCCCGCCTCTCGCCCCAAGATAGCTAAAGATAGGCATCAGCTTCCCCCAACCCCCCCCCCCCCATTCATTATGTTAAACATATTTATTGTCATGGGAAAGACACAAAAGCTTCCAAAGAGCGTTATATCTTTTTTAATAAAAGTTAAAGAAGTTTAGGTTTAGGAACATTTCCCTAAAATATTGCATTCCAAGAAAGAAAACTGGGAGCATTATGAAGGATTTTAAACTTGAGGGAACAGCTGCAAACCTGCCTGACAGTTTAAAAAAGCCTACCATTTTATTAAGGACCCTTAGCAATTAGTCAGGAAAAGTTACAAGGCACACAGGGGCTTGGTTTTAACTTTCTAACATTTAGACAGCATAAAGTTAAACAACCACACTTTTGCATTTTTTTATTTTGAAGTGTTTTGAAAAGTTTAGGACCTTTAGTCAAACTTTTGTTTTACATATGGCCTGTAGTGGGCACTGTTTAGTGTAAAGTGGGTGAAAATGTTTCAGTGTTTTTATTTTAAACTAAAGTTATTTGCTTGGCTACTTAGAGCCTGCTGGCCTTAAAAATCCACACAAATGAATCTGCTCTGTTTTTATGTTGTACCACACTTATATACAGTAGAGTTGTGATTCTATGATTGATGTGTTACTGTCATAATATAGCTAAATCTTTTGTGGTCTCTTCCATGTCTATTCTTTTTTTTGTAAAGGAAATTTAAACAAACGGGCCCCTAATAACCTTGATGCTGGTGGAGATTGCATACTGTAAGCAGGTTGTTTGCCTGTGAGTAGTAGTGTTAAATGGGAATTTTTAAATAAAAACTATTTGACAGTTTATAATAATTAATGGCAGAATTATTTTTTTCTATATTCAAGAATATGATTTGAGCCAAACTTTGCAACGTCATTACAATGTACCAAGTTCATTCGGAGTTTCTGTGAGTACACGTGTAAATTAGTCTGTTCCATGTGCGACCTTGCTGCATAACAGAAGACACTGTCCATCGGGTGGTGTTTGAGACACAGCCATTTCCACACAAAGCACCCATATGCCCTCACCCACATGCACACACATGCACACACAGCAGGTGGCCACAAACACAATCATACAGATGCCGGGCAGGCTGTACACAGCAGGTCAATGTTGGCTTTGTGTAACTCAGCATGGTACCATCATGGATTAGCACCAGTGTGTTAAGGTAACACTTTGTTACCGAGCTGGCACATGGGTGCTGTAATTAGTCATTGACCTTAGCACACACTCATACACACAGTAACCAAAGACCAGTTTAATGGGGATGAAACTGGATGCACTCTATTGGTAATATCAGTTAGTAGCTAAAGTCAAGGCTATCTTTAATTACCTATAATAAATTATGATAATGAATGGACAGTTTTATTTAGAGTGTTTTTTGCTGTGGGGCTCTGTGGATAGGTTATTTGCACATCGTTTTGCACTTCCTTAATCTATTCTTGTATACATGTAAAGAAATGTCCTCTGAACAGACAAGTAAACAACTAGTCAGACAACCAGAAACAAAGTGTATTTCTGCCATCTTTGAACAATTACAATTGTCAAGATTTTAAGACAGCAAAATACATTTGCTAAATGTTTATTATTCCTTTATTTTTGCATCAGATGGTTATTTACTAAGAACTGTGTGTTTTTTACTCTTAAGTTGGTTCCCAATCTATAGCAACATTCCATGTGAACTTGGGATGTGTATTGTTAAAAAACTGGCGATACGATATGTATCACGATACAGGGGAGACAATACAATATATTGCAATATTAGGAGCAAGATTATATATTGTGATTTTTAAAACTGAATGTAACTGTAGAAAAACTGTATTCTAAACACTCTTTTTCAACTTTTTCATATTTAACACATCCAGTTTTATTACAGCTCTAGTTAATCCACTGGAACGAAGGAGATGAAAAAGGGCCACAAACTACCAGCCATACTTTTAATTTTACTTCAATAAGTACTTCATCATTAATGGTTCCATTGAAATTCTGAAAGAAAAATCTAAAAAAAACATTGCTTTTGAATATCGATACAATATTGTGTCATAAAATATTGCGATATATCGGTGTATCGATATGTTCTTACATCACTAATGTGTACTACACATAAGAACATATCAGTCACACCTGACTGGGGTCACTATGTGATGTCATGGAACGTAATGCTGCATAAAAATAAATGATTGTTTTCACTACATATTGTTCTGTTATTAACACTTTCAGTTTAATTTATTGCTGTTAGCTCGTCTGTGTTGTACACCCTTGTTTCTAATAATTCAAGCAATAGTCCCAGGAGTTATGTATCAGAACTAAGCTACTACCTTCTCATAATCTTCTCCCAGAACCATATTTTTTTTAAAATCTGAAATATTTCTTTATATAAGTTAAACATTGTGAAAAGTTTTGGTTTTAGGATCATTTTTTTAAGTTTAACTTGTCTCTGAAACTGAACAAGCTAAGTCGAAAGTCTACTATTGAGCTGTACTTGTACATAAAAGAAACGGCTGTAGAGATGCAAATAAAATCTGGGGTTATGGAGTCATTAGTGCATGCTCAGTGGAGCTTTCCAAACTCTAGAATAATCTGTTTAATTCACATTCAGAAATGAAATACCTTAAGTGCCTAATTTGCACCATCTCAGACATTGCTGCAAAATCTGTTCTGATGTAAATTGCCAAAGCCAGATGACCTGATGTCACTCTGTTAATTTCCTTTAATCCTTTAATTCCTCTAGACAGTGCCTACTTGTTTTTCTGTTTAGCATTTTTCAGTAAGTGTGAATTTTTATTGAATACTAGAAAACATTTTTGTTTGATAGAGTTTAGTTAGTTATATGCTTTTGAAAAACTCCAGTCTTGACTTTTGATGAAACTCACAATTTCCCTAAATGACTAAATAAGGGCTGAGACTGCAAAGTAAAACAACTAAACCAGTAATATCTAACAAATTTGGTTCAGATCAACCAGATTAGAGTTTTAAAAACACAAAAGATGTCAAAACACATGTTTTTGCCTTATTTTTACTCTTATTGTTCATGTTTGTTAATCTTTAAAATCAAGAGTAGACTCCCAGAGTTTTGCCTGGTGTTGCTGGTTCTTGCAGTGAAAATGAACAAAACTGAAGAAATATATTGTCCTATAACTTTGCTGGCTAGACCTTTCTTTAGAAAAGTAAACATAGTAACAAATACCACCATCAGCTTTTGTATTTGTTTTGCTATTTCATTGTAAATAGTTTTTGACATGGATAACTTAAACAAACCAAGTTCTGCATTTTGTTTATGTCACCAAGGAGACATAATGGAAGGCTTTAGTTACATAATTTAGTATTGCTAGGGCTAGTGTACATAAAATTATAGTAATTTCACTTTTAAAACCGTTACATTAAAACTGAAGGATAAATTTGATGAGAACAAATATGTTAGAATTTTATAGCATTTTTGACATTTTAATCAATAATGTGAAAAAAGAAGTAAAACTACCTCAACTGTCATTAGCATTGTAGTGATAATGGCTTGTTTGATGTTCTTACATTCCTACCAGCTAGTGGTAAGTTAATATCTTCACATTCTTTATCCCAAAGAAGAGTGTCGGAGCATCACTCAGACTTCATTTAGTACTCATTCTGTGTGTGTGTCACTTAGAGAGATAGAGAGAATTGCATTGTGTTACTCTGAGGGTGACGCTTCGCCTTCACAGACAAATCGATTAGAGTCAGTTCAGGACCGTGGATGCTTTGGGCATTTCACATAGACGGAGAAAAGGGGAGGGTGATGGGGAGGTTCATCACAGAACCTGGCCCTCCCCCAGCTCATTTTGAGGTAGTAGGACCCCTCTAAAAGCATGCAGACCTGCACAGTGAATGCATGGCTACAAGACAGTGATGCATTGGTCTTTTATTTTACCACTAGATTGATGACACTTTGATGTGACATGACAGAGTGGCATCAGTGTAGGGGTGTACAAAACCTACTTTATCCATTCTGCATGCATTAGTTTGTTTTGGTTGCCAAAAACTTGCTCTAAAGCCTTATTTACAGTATACCTGCTATGAAGCATTTGTCTTCCTCTTCACAATACCATTCACGTTCCCAAAACACCAGATTACTATGAAACATCAACAAAGAAGTGTGCCAGTTTGAGTGTAATGGGCAATACACACTCTGTAAGAACAGGGAAATTAGTTATTTTACCCAAGACTCCAAGAACAGGACAATGTTCTTTCCGGACAGAATGTTTCAACTTCCAGGAAATCTTCATAGGTCTCTTTTACTGCACTACACTATATTCATACTTCACTGACAGCACACAAGAATAAAGTTCTGCCCAGAACATACGTCAAAAACAGGTTGCAAGACGTGAGGATTGTAATTTCACAGTACACACCATAACTTCAGAATTCTACATTTCTGTAGCACAATGACAAAAGAAGTGATTTTATTTTTTGTACATAAAGCTGATATTATTTATTAATTATATACATTAATGAACTTGCCACTTATCCTAGCAAGTGAAATAAGAAGGAATCATGGCCAAATGGGTTTTTTGCTAATCACAAGATGATCACATCAAGGCTCTGAAGTCCTGCTGAAACTATTGTAATTGTAATTTCCAAAACAAAATCAGCCACCTATCATGCTCTCTCCTCCTGCTCCTAAACATTAGGTGCATTTTGTAAATTTTTGTATGTTGTCAAAAATACATTTTGCAACTAAACTGCAACCACAAAAACATTCAAACTTCCCCAGTCTCAGCAGCCAGCTTCTATGCACAATTTGGAGGTGTTTACACCTCTACACAGCTTCGAGCACGAAATTCACCAACAATTTGGAGAACATGGATTGTTTGTGTCAGCCAGATGCCAAAAGTTAGCAATAAGTTACATACGTAAAGTGCAACAATTCCGCTGTGGACATGGTGAGGTTGGAAGTTCTCCATCAAATTCTTTGATGACAGAACCATGCTATTACATGTGGGGCACTTGTCATGGCTAAGCTAGATACACAGATGTGCTACTATTATACTGTGAACCACCTTATTTTACCACAGAAACTTTTGAATGTTTAAAACATTCAGGGAAGTTCATCACATTTAATGAAGAGCTCTCCAAGACCTTGGGGAGACCAACATGTTCTATCAGATATTTAAAATCTTGGGGCAGTTTTAATTTAGCGTGAATAGAATCTTTTTTTATTTACATTGTTGAACATGGAAAATTATTTTCCATTACATTTAGAGAGCACTTAACCCATTAGAAAATTGTAAAATGTTTGCAGCCTGAAGAGATTCTACAAACATTTGACATTAAAAATTGCTTTTCCATCAATTCTAGTACAGTGAAACAATACGTTTTCTAATATAAAAGTTTAGACAAACCAACAAAAGTGTGTTTTTAATGTTGTTTATAATTTGTAGCTTGCCAATTATATGTATTTTTTTAATGACAAGGATATTTAGACACTCTTGTTTTTTCTCTTCGTTTTACTCATACGCACTCACAGACATGCACACAATTCACACCTCCCCTATGCCCTGTCTGGGCTGAAAGGTCAGTGTGTCTGGGAAAGCCGTATTGGGATCCCCTTAAGTCATGAAAGGTCATTTGTATTGAGAGCAGACACTGTGAGACACATAGACACTACCTACCCCAATGTCCACTCATTTAAACGTGCTGACAAGATAAACTGCAGTTTCAGAACCTGCCTGTAGAAATGTTTTTAAAATGACTAATGTGTCAACAAGAAAACAAACTCTTTAATCAGGCTGAATTAATGATGATGATAATGTAAAATACTGGGAGTTCCCCATAATGATAAACAGCAACATTACTTTTAAGTTAAAATGCAAAAACAAAAGTTTAATAATCTGACTAAGGAAAACTTCAAATAAAACAATAAATGCATTAACAGTTGTACTGTATTGTACATATGCATTACAGGTAGAAATTTCAATTATTTGCAAAGACAGGCATTAGAACCTGGTGTAGTCTTCCATTTTATTATGCACACACTCTAGTCACCATGTTTAAAGAGTCCTTGATTTAGCTGATTGCAGACCAGAGGAGAGAGCTGTTGATTATGATAATAGGAGTCTGTGTTAACAAGAGGCCACATCTTAAGTCCGAGAAGGGACTGCGGTTATCCAAAACCTGACCCTTGCTTAGCATAACAACAAAGTCAAGGTCTCTGGCTTTTTTAAGGCTATTTCTTTTGTCTATAAATGTAATTTATTTTCAGCCAATAATAATCAAGAGAACAGGTGAAGATATATATGTATATATATATATATATATATATATATATATATATATATATATATATATATATATATATATATACATATATATATGCAATAATGGTCAGATTTTGTAGGATTTTTTTATTAGTAGTATTCTACTTAAAGATTTCTTCTCATTGGAAGTATAATATGGCTTTAGAGTGAACCACCCAGAGTCCCGACTTGAATCTGACAGAAAATCTGTGAAGGGAGCAAAAGTTTAGGGTGATGGAAAGCTTCCATCCTCAAAGACTTGGACCTCATCATCAAAGATAAATAATGAAAATACCTAAAAGCTGGTCAACAATTTAAAAAAGGTTTTGAAGGCTGTCATGCTGATAAAGATATTTTCATTGGTTATATTAAAAGGGTAGAATAATTCTCATGTCATTTTTAATAAACAATGCAAAGAAAAGAAGATTTTTTTCTATTTATACAACTTTGAAGAGGTTTTATTATCTTTTTTGTTCCCTGTGAGAAAACACATTTCTTGGTTGCATGAAAATAATTTTAATTTGAAACTGCCAGGGGCATGATTATTTTGGACTTCATTTGTCACTGTATTTGAATCTTCTGTCTTGGTCGCTTTTTGAGTATCAGATTGTCCCAAACAAAAAGGACAAATATTTAATATAAAGCATCAAAAACAGACCTAAATTCTTTTTAAAGTTATTTTACTAAAATCATTTGCACACATGGGTACTCACATGGACCATCACACTCAACTGTCTGGGGATTATTTTAAATAAATATGAATAAAACATGAGGACACCCCTCCCCCTGACTTGAACGGCTGTTTCTTATTGGCTTTGGCACACTGCCACTCACTCACAACTATGGGCTGCGCCCCCAAAACTCAGACCTCATTTTCCTTTATAAAAAGAAGATTGGTGAATGCCCATGGCCACAACAATCACATTAGAGAAACCCTTGCTTATGGAAGCAGGCCAAATTTATGGGGCAGGGTAGAAATTTAGGGAGAGGTTTAAAAGAATTACCAATGTAATGCTCAATTTTGAGGCGAGAAAATGTTATTTTCAACATTTGATTATAAACGCAGTTTATAGCTACTAATATGTGCATGTGACTGTTTTATTTGAATTACAAGAAGTTTTTGGTCAAATGTGTTCCAGCTATCATTGCACGTGCCTTTACACAAAATGTGTAATGCGATAAAGGTATTTGGTCTCTCCCTCGGGGTCAAAGTGGCTGCTAAGCATCAAACTCTGAGACCTATTAACCGATAATCGCTTGGACATCATGGTCCAGCACTTCTAGACATGCAGAGACACACAAACACACACACACACATACACACGCACACTGCTAACAAACTCTTTGGACAGGGATACTGGTCAGCATCTGACGGTTCAAAGTCTCAAAAGATGGCACTCGAGGATTTAGGCCAAAATCGCTTTAGAGGTAGAGGGTTAGTCAGGGTCACCACATTGTGCGTGTGATGCGCAAGCGTGTATCTAAGTCCATTCGAAATAGTGCAGGACAAACTCGTGTTTCATGCCTGCATCCCCTGAGGCAGATAACTCTGAGGTTTTAAGAAGGCAAATCAGGTCAGCTGTTTGACCAGAGGACAGGCAGCAGGCTCGTGTCTGATACACACACACCCACCTTTAGCCCAACGGCTTTCTGATCCACTTCCTTTTTTTGTTGCTTTTTTTTAAGTTTTACTAGGCCTTTGAAAAGGACATCATTATGCAGCAGTATTCATCTTCTCTGTTGACAGGAACATGTAAAATACATGGCAATTGTCTTGGCCTAATGTATCGCTGTGGAAGCAGAGCAGACTAGCCTAATAACCACATGGCCATGGAATTTCAAATATTAATGCAATTTCCCTTCTTTGAGTCTCCTGCACATTATGGACCAAGCTTACCTAGTGTAACAAGAACAAAAACTTATTTAGAAAGTATTAATCCAACAGCACATGTGTAAAATCCTTCCATTTGCATCTAAGCCTAAAATAACCAGCACCAATAACTTTTTTTACAGAAATATAGAAAAGGTAAGGATTTTTTGGAAAATTACACCCTTTTTCTTTTAAGCACCTCACACCTTTTTCCTAACTTGTTTCCCTGCACCTCATAATATTTTTGTAGATATTGTGTTTTCCTTCTCCTCTCTGCCCTCCCTCCTGTCCTCTTTCTCTTACTCTCTTCCCCTTTTCCTGCTCTTCTTGCACTGCGCGACCTTCTGCCATTTTTCCTTTTCTCCTCATTTCCTCCCCTTTGCTAGAGAATCAATTTCTGCCCTGGGCATGGTCCACGCCCCCTTTTAATATCAAACACACACACACCCACCCACACACACGCATACTTACACCCAAACGCACACTTTTTCGGAAAGCAAATAAGAATATAAATCACACAAACACACTTAAAGTCAAATACACAGCAAGCACACACACACAGATTGTCCCGTTGGTGTGGTCAGACGACTCCGGGTGACCTTTTCACCGATTCCCGTTATTAGAGAAACTGACATTCAAACCTCCCCAGCCCTCAGGACATTAAGACCAAACCTGAAATCCCCCCACCTCCCTACCAAATACACACACACAAACAGACACACGCACATTTACACACACGCATTTGGGGTCTCACCATCTTGTAGCTTTTTCCCTCATCCAGTTTTTGGCGGCTGGAATAATTTCCTTCACACTTTTAGGCATTGTGTTGTTGAATTTGAAGATCAGTAAACTGATCAAATTGCAGACAGACCCCCATGCAAAAAAGACTTGCTTTGGCAGCATTTAAAGTTCCTTTTAATCTTTAATCAACACTTCAATCAGTAAAACAATCAAAATAATAAATTAACCCTAACCCTAAAATTTAGAGCGGGTATATTTAGGTGTCAGACAATGAATTCCTAAATCACAAGTAATCTATTGTACATTTAATGGTTTACAAACAACCTTTTGTTTCTTATACAACAACAGAGTGTCTTGAGTCAGAGGCTTCTTCCGAACTGCTGCAATACAAATCGCTACAGGGACCATCCATCCATCAGCATCTGCAACAACTCTTTGAAGAAAATTGTATAATATGAAATACAACAATGGAATACATTATTAATAATGTATATTAGTATTATATATAATACCTTTAATTCTATATAGGATTAATTGTATTTTTGAATTGAATTGAACTCAATTACAGTAACTGTAAGGACTGAAGATAAAATCCTGAAGACTGAAAAATAAATGTATTCTTTTAAATAACATTCTAATTTTCGATTGCAACAGCATGACTTGGGTATTTGTCCAAAACTAAAAATTCTCTATATATATCACTAAGAGATTTCATGGAAACAATGACTAAACAAAGATCTGGTGATCATCAAAGGACTGCAATGATAAGAATAATAATAAGAATAAGAGATACTTTAATAATCCCCGTGGGGAAAGTTTCGGTACAACCAATCCAAGATCATACAAACACTTACAAACATTAACACAATACAGGATAGAGAAAAAGGACTACAATTAAGACCTACACCTTTGAACCATTTGTAGACAAATGTTAATGAACAGGGAAAAATAGAAAGCCTTCAACCCTGGAAACTTTGATTCAGGAGAAGATGTGCCTTAGCAAAGTTTAAGGCCTAATTAGGCGTGTTAACACTATCTGAACTTCAAGGTAATTTTACCATATTTTTTTTCTGATGGTGTAATCTGTTGGTCCCCTCATCTCAGCCACTGTGTCTCCATACAAAACTGGCCCTTTAAGAAATTAGCTGAGACGTCTGCATATCATGATTCTCAGCAGTAAGTAGCGTCACTTATCAGTGCCAAAAGGCGCCCACTGCAGAAGGAATACCAAAAGATATACATAGAAGAAGCCGGGATGGTTGCGGCGTTTCCAATTGCTATATGTTATAAACTGCTTCACCAGCAACTCTTCTTATTTTAAAAAGCCGGTTCTTTGGCAACATCTGCTCATTTCCCTCTGAATTACAACCAATCAGAGTGACTTCATCTCCACAATGACCACATCTCCCACCCAGCAACTCTACCGGGCCATTTCCAAGTACATACCCCAAGACTGGTACTCCGATGGTTCCTGAAATGGCCCCAAAAAACGGCCCTCTTGGGCCGACCTGGTGAATCGGAGACGCGTATACCGTGAAGGTCCAGTAAAATTACCCTAAAGTTCCAATAGTGGAAATGGGTCTATTGGCAGAGAAGGCCAGATATTGGGACTATGTGTTCTCTAATGTTTCTCAACAGTGTGTGACAGGAACAGGCTTTTGTTGCTTCCAAGTTGGTTTGATTTTACATAATGCCACCTTGGAGCAAGCATTTAAGGTAACAAAACAATACACTGCAACATTGACAGAGATTCAGGTAACAACAAAGTGGCTTACATGATAAATTAGGTGTTCTTCTGAAAAAAGATCTTGTGGTAAATTAAGCTTGAGGATAATGATTTGAATTCAAAACCTACTGTTATTTTATGTTTTAGGCAGACTAGATGTCATGCGTTCAAAGTGTGGATGTAATTCTAGAGACTTGTAGCAAAATTATTCAAGCTTCACTTGGACCAGGGGAAAAAAAACTTGTGAGTAGACTTTGACTTGACCCTCTTGAGATTTGAGAATTGGCTGGATATACCCTTCAAAGTCTTGAAACTTAAGCTGGACTGCCCCACAAGGACCTTAAAAACTTGTCTTTGACTTTTCTCTTGCGACTTGACACTCACGATTTCACTTGAAAAGAAGTACCTGTTAACATCTATGTTTACAAAACAGATGAAGAAGCCTGTGTGACAGAAACATTTACATTTCCTTAGCACCTGATGTTAAACGGTTGTATGTCAAGTAAACGGTCATGGAAATTGGATTTTTCTTGCCTATCTCTGTCTGACAGGATATGAACTCTTCTGAACTTAACAAGGCAAATTTACCCTGAAAAGTGGTGGTCTATTTGATTTGGCAACTCTTCTATCCATTAACTTGATTTAAATAGTTTTCATGTAGTCAAGGCAGAGAACAACATGTAGAAATGATTATATAAATATAGAGGGGGGTTGTTTTCAGAAAATTACTTTCAGCAGGTGTTTTTATACAATTTGCCAATAAATTGGTAACAAAGGTAACAATAAGGCTTTTGTTATTAGACACACGTAATATTCACTGAAGTAGCTACTGCTTTTGAATTATTACTGTACAAAAGCAGGGGATCAGCTCATTTGAAGCTTCACACTTCCAGATTTAAATATACACAATCTGCTCAGATTGTCATCACTCCAGTGCTTTGCTAACTGTGTTTTAACCAGCAGTGGAAGACTGACTGGAAGAGATGAGAGCAGAGAAATGTTGACATATTTTCTGTGAAAATGTGTCAGTGTGCACATGTCTGAGTCTGCTTTGATAATCCTGACAGGTTCCAGAATATGGACCCTAAGAACTAAAATGGACCTGGGCTGAAATCATCAATCATTAAAAATTTATGGTAGGTGCTAACTAAAGCAATCTTTACACATACCCAAAACAGTCATGCAATGGCAGTAATGTACAAACGCTCTTGACTGACAGTGTGTTGATGAGTCAAACTTTGAGACATCTAGAAGCATATTTTTCTCAGTTCGAGGTTTTTCTTTGTGATGTATGTGCATGTCCTTGTGTGTTTGCTTAGGTCAATAGTGATCAAGCAGCCCTCTAGTTTCACTCAACACCACTCATCCCTGGGTGTGGTTGATAACAGCTGTTTGTCTGTGTGATCTTATGAAAGTACAAAGGTGCAGAAGGACAAGCAGAACAGGTCAGACATATGACCAGTGCTTAGGGGCAAATGTTTGTATTGTAGTGCCTTTGTGACAGCAACTGGGAACAGAAAGAAGAAAGTGGCACACAGCCAGGTGTGTGTGTGTGTGTGGGGGGGGTGGTATATGTGTGTGTGTGTGTGTGTGCGTGTGGGTGTGTGCGTGGGTGTGTGTGTGTGTGTGTGGGTGTGTGCGTGTGCGTGTGTGTAGGTGTGTGTGTGTGTGTGTGTGTGTGTGTGCGTGTGGGTGTGGGTGTGTGCGTGTGTGTGTAGGTGTGTGTGTGTGTGTGTGTGTCTGAGCACTTGGATCTGAAACTGCCAGAGGGAATGGGACAGGTAGCATAATGCATATGACCATCTTTTATCTATTTGATGTTCTCTTTTGTTCTGCTAAAGTGATGATTTCCACTATAGTGAGCTACTTTCTGATCAATTGATGTTTGAGAGAACATGAGAAAAGAGGAGCAATGTCTGACTTATTCGTTGACCATTTTTCAGATTCTGGAAATGCTTTGTTTATTTTCAGAATCCATACCTCATCCACTACCTATGTACTTATCTGTTATTGGGTCATGAGGATAAAAGGTCTTGGAGTGAAGCAAAGACATCTTTCACACAAGTGAATCTACGGATTCTATGAGGGTCTCAAAGTATTGCCAGGCAAGAAACAAAGGATCTCCTTGCAGTGGATGTGCCCAGAAAACTCAAAAGGGAGATGCCCAGTAAGCATCCTGATCAGGTTCACAAACCACCTCAACTGACTCCTTTTAATGCAGAGAAACTGCAATTCTATTCCACACTTCGCCCAGATAATGAGGCTCTTAAACCAGATTTTAAGAATTAGCCTAGCCACCTTACATAGGAAGTGACTTTTATCAGGAATATTGTTATTTCAGCACTGTTCCATACCTCATGACCATAGGTGGAAGGTGGGACTTAGACAGACCTGTCAAGAGTTTTGCTTTTTGTCCCAGCTTTTCCTTCACAAAAACAGACTGGAGCAACTCATGCATTATGGTAGACAGGGAGGTAAGCAACACCATGTGACTTACCAAATTAAGGCATCTTTCCCTATTCTCTAACTGGTGCTGAAAGCTGGAGGACTCCCTTTAGCTCCTAAATTGTGTCCTTCGCTTCCTTTTTTCTTCCTCTTCGTGTCTTTTAAATTAAATTAAAGTAAAAACTCTGAGCTATTCTACAAAATAGCCTTTATTTCCACCAGGTTCTTCATAACTTTTAGGTTCTTGATCAGCTTTAATTGTTAAAATGTAGTCCATCCATATGGTTATGAATTAAAATTATACTGGATTTTTACTCTATAAAATGTTGCTAATGTGTAAATTTCCATGTTGAATTTGTCCCTTTGAATACATTTTCATCCTGATAAATTAAGAAATCTCTTTAAGTGCAATTGTTAATCCAAAGGAAAGGTAAAGAGTTGATTGTTGATAAGTTTTTTAAGACACTGAGTGTCTGATTTATTTAGGTACTTTAATATATTCTGTCATACCTCATCACAGTTACCCTCTTTTCTTGTCCGTGTCTTTGCACAGATTTAAGAATTTATTTTTTTTGTATTTTAACATCTTGCCAAGCAAATTACAGATGACGTTTGTCACTTACTTTGAAGTTTATAAACTGCAGGTGTAGTTGCTTAACAACAACTTGACAGCTTGTCTCTGCAAAATGCTGATCAAAACTCTGGCATCTACTGTATTTGCTGTGATGCCAAGACTTTTAAAGTTAAAACACTCAGAATAGAACACAACTTAGAACCTCTAAATGTTTTAATGAGATTGACCTTCTTTACACAGTGGATCCTCTTCTTCTCTCGATTTTTCTTTTCTTTTTTTCTCGCAGATGACCCAGATAAAGAAAAAAGCCACCTCATCAGGTTCACCCTCCACCTGTAAGTCAAAAATAGAGCATGTTGAGAGGACAAATAATCATGCTGCTACAAGGCGAAGGAAGGAAAATGAGAATATAACCAACAAACTTTAGTAAGTCATGCAGTCAGTGGATTCAAGGAGTTTCAGAAGCCAGATTGACCTCATTTCAGAGCAGCATTTGCTGTAGTAGGGCCAAAAAATACTTTGGATGACAATTTGACAGTGTTTCTAGCTATGTAGGACTTTAAGAAAGATAGCAATGAGATGAAAGGCAGAGGTATTATACAAGTCCTTGACAGTCCAACAGTTGCCTGTGGTTCCATGGTCAGCAGCTACGGTGACAGCCACATTTTATTCCACACCTGCTTAAGATGTGGAAAATTAATATTTTACTGCAGTTGCACAATCTCTTAATGAAAGCCATTGAAAAATTCAACCTCTGATTGGATGTATTTGTTTAGTAGGAAAAAGATATTATGTTAATAAATGTATTTTGAGTTTTATGGTAATGTGGCCAAAACGATGAGTTTGGGATAGCTATTTTTTTTAATAAGTTCACAATATAAACATTTTTTCACATGTCAGCTGCCAATAGATGACTAAACTGCTCTGCTGGACAGCTCTAACCTAATGTGAACAACATTTTGATTTATTAAATGAGCAAACATAGAACATTTTAATTTTTGACCTAATAGTCTTAATATGTGAGACATCTCCATCTCCCATCGTGTACTTTTAAAACACATAGATTTGTATACTAAATAGTTCCTTTCACCTATTCTATACATCACGGCTATTTCACACTGTTTATCCTGGCAGGACTGATCATCTGTAGTTAAAAAATCTAAAATATGCTGACAGATCAGACCTGAACTGAATGTTACACTGAACTGAACTGAACTGAATTTATGCCTTTATTCTTTTGTGATAACAAAAGTGATCGCTTTCAATGTGTTTTGGCAAAAGTAACAACCTATAATTCAAAAGCATATAATGTGCAAATATATGAACTAGTCCAGAGGTCTGCAAACTGTGGATGCAGAGCCGCATGTGGCTCTTCAACGCCTACACAGTGGCTCTTAATAAGTTTGCACAGAAATGATAGTTTAACTGTTGCTTAACATAAAAATAATAAAGGGCAAGTGTTTCTTTGTTTTATGTAATATCAACAATATATTTGCACATCGGATTGGCAGTACACTAGGGAGCAAATTACATTATTTTGCCCTTTGTTTTGCATATATATATATATATATATATATATATATATATATATATATATATATATATATATATATATATATATATATATATATATATATATATATATATATATATATATATATATATATATATATATATATATATATACATATATATTTATAGTCATGTTTCAAACATTTTTATTCTAAAACGTAAAAGTAGCTAATAAAGTTGTGGTTCTTTAAAACAGGTTTTTTGTGGTAAGTCAATAAACTTATGTTTGTTAAACGGCTCTAGACAACTTTAGTTTTTAGGAGTGAAGGTAAACAGAACTTTTTAGATGGGGCAGGTTGCTGGTCCCTGGACTAGTCAAACTAGTCAAACCTGGACTGGAAAATAAAGTTTTGATTACAGATTTTCTTACTTGTGAAATTTTTTATTTGTGAAAACAAAAAAAAATAATGTTCTCTGTCATGCCCAAAATATCTCAAAAGTGCATTGCTGATCCATCAGGGCCTTCATAAGCCATTCAAAAACTATTTTCTGCTGAATAAGCAGTTTTTTTTACAGGTTATATTCTGGTGTCTTGTTTGAGTACTTTATGGCTTAAAGGCCTTAGTTCACCACTATGAACCTCATTGTTTCTTTTATTTTTGGCCAAAGAAAAACTTTAATAATTTTGACTGAATAATTAAGCAATTAAATAAAACTAAAACAGCCTGATTCACCTGAACTTGGTGGTATTTTAACTGCTTTTTCAAACAGCACCATGGAGCAGTTAAAAACTTTGAAGTCAGATCAATCTTCCAGGTGATATCCTGCAGGCAGGATGAGGTTGGTTTCACTGCATGGTTTACCAACGGATTCCCCCTGCAGCTGTTGTTCAACAGTGAAAATCATCAAACTAATATTAGTTCATTCTGTCTGCTTAACCGTCTGTGTGTAGATGTGTGTGCATGTGTGTGAGCGTGTGAGGGTGTGCGAATGTGCGTGCCTGTCCGTGTTCACATCACATGGGATTCAGAAGATATGAAAACCTATGTGAGGGGGCTGGCCAGTGAGAGGTAGTATTGTCTGTGCCTAAACTAGACACAACATCTAAGATACACCCCCTCAGCCGAGCTGTGCACACAAAAACATTTAGTCGTCCCTCTGCAGTCTGCAACAAAGGTGTTTGGTCATGTGAAACCCAAGGCTCCAACCCACAGGTTGAACTTTGACCTTTCACACACACTCACATATGAAAGGACTGGGAGGAAAGGGGGTGGAAAAGATAAAAAGACAGGATGAGAGCATGTGTGTGTGCGTTGTAACAAGATTATAGGCATTCAGGAGGGTCACTAATACAGATAATAGGCACACTAGGTCCAGACATAATAACCAAACACACATCTTCTTGTTCACACGTGTGTGTGAGGATATTCTTTTCCCACGCATATTGGGTTCATGTAGTGTCCCATCTTTTTTCTATCTCTTTTAGTCGCATACATTTTCGAACAAAGGTGAACCAACCCCCTCATCTGTGTAGCTGCAATTAACCTCCACAACCTTTGGATGGATGCATGTGTTGGAGACTTAGTGTCCTGAACTCAGTTACACAAGACAGCCAGAAGTCTCCAGGGCATATCTTCACACATACACATACTTTAGCTCCTGTGCCCTGATAATCCATTTCTCTCCTGGACTCCTGGACATCCTTTTATCCAGCTCAGGCCGCGGGGATTTTCCATGAGCTCGGCCAGCCAGTGAGGCTGGGATCAGAGGGAGGCCTCTTTCTGACCCTGGAGAATGCGAGCCCGGTGTTGCGCTTCCAGCCATCAGCCATCACTGCACTTTGTGAGGTCCAGCGTTGTAAGAACAGAGTCAGAGAGGATGAAGTGAGAGCAGAACAGCAGCTTGTGCAGTCAGCAAGAGAGTTTTATTCCACTCAGCCACAGTGTAAAAGTACAGCTCTGTTTGATACTTATTGGTCTTTCTATTTAAAGAGGCTATATGCAACTTTTCCCCCAAAATAAACGTAACAATAGCCTTTTTATTTGACCATTTATGACTCAAACATCTCCTGATGAGCACATTGACACTTTGTCAGCTCACACTGGGTGCACCTATAAGCCTGTATCCAATTTCTTCTATTTTCTGTCAGGTCCGATTTTTCCCGCGCTGTCTGCGGATGTGACGTCAAGCACGTTCATGTTAAATGTTTCAGATAAACTCTGCCACTACCGGTAGTCAGCACTCGCAAGCAGTTAAATGGATTGTGCGAATACACAGAAGAGATCAAGGACAACTTTGACACCAACAGTAACTCCACATAAGACTAAGAAAGTTAAACCTCTGACAAGTCCCCGAAAAAGATACAAGATTGAGAGCAACCGGCGCACGAGCGCGCGCTGCGAGAGCGAGCAGAAAGGAAGAGCAGTTCCGTTTTTGGCCACATGGGGTCAGTCGCGAGTTTAAATTTTAGAAAATTGCATACAGCCCCTTTAACTATACAAAAATTAAAATGTAGACAAAATCAACAAAATCAAAGAACTATTTAAGAGCCTGACTGATAATTTAAAAGGCACTTTTATAAAACTTTGTTGTCAATACTGTTAACATGTCTGAAAGTATATTATAAATTACAGAACAAAGACTGACATGCAATGTTGTCTAAGAATGACAAAGAATGCTAAATTTAATGAGAAGAGTTACTTTCATACTGACGGCAGCTAAACACCATGAGAAGGAGATGTCAGATAAGGTCAGATTAGTTTATTTTGACCTATAGAAATTTGATGAGACGTCAGTTTGAGAGACATCTGTGTGGTCATTATTATGAACAGGTTGTTTTGGACCCTTATTAAACCAATATCCTGAACTGTCCCTGACTAATAAATCAAACACAACCTTTAACAAGTTGGTTTATGTAGACTAAGGATGTATTCAGACCAGAAAAGTTCTTTAGTCCGCTTGTTTGGTCCAGACCAAAAGGGGACTTAACTTTTTTTCGTTTGGAGCGGTTCGCATTCGCACTATACTTTTTGCAAGTGAACTATATTTTATAAACACATCCACGTGTGTGACGATCAGTGATGCCATTGGACAGCAGTGACTAGGGTGACACACAGAGCACAGACCCGAAAATGGAGGAAAACATCAATGTCCTACGTGCTACATTCCTGCTCTGCATATTTATGCTGTTATTGGAGCTGCAAAATCATATTGAGTGTCAAAAGCAACTCATTCAGCGCAGGTTTCTCGACGCTCTGTTTCAAATTTTGGAACAGCGTTGAATGCGTGCTGTAACCCAAACGAGACGATGTGCTCTGTGTGCCCTGACCCACAACATGCTGGTAGAACCATGGCTAAGCAGAAGACAGAGGATCAGGTATGAACTTTCCTTGCTACGGTGGCTTGTTAAGCCCAAAAAGGCCGTGTATGCTGGAGTTGGTTCGGATCAACGCTGGTTTCTATTTACACCTGGAGCGAACCCTACCAAAGTCCGTTTGGAAGCGGACCGAGACCACCTAAAAAAGTGGGTCTCGGTGTGGTTCTTTGATCCACACCAGGATTTGTTTGTATGTATTCACGCCTGCATAAAAGTTCCTGTCCAGCGTTCAAAACTAACCCTGGCTCGTTTACAGTGGACCAAACAGTGCAGGTCTGAATACACCCTGAGGGGAGCTCTGCAGGGGTGAGGCTCTCGGCTGAGTACGTAAGGTCGGAGGAGGAGATGGGAGGAAAAGGCGGGGATAGGTGGGAGCAGCCGTTTCAGCAACCCCGAGAACCACTAGCAGAGACTCAAAGATTACTCTAACATGAGTGAATGGTGCTGTTCGATTGCATATGTGAATGCCATGCAGGCCTGGGCCACTCCAAATGTAGGAAGCGGACTATAGTACAGGGTGTTCTGGGTAAATACAACCAAAACAACTGCATGACAACAACTCTGCCTTGTTCTCTGCTCATGCTGAATACATTGCTGTAACGCATCTTGCACCGTTGCCAAAGACAATAGAGCAATCCTAAAACCATTCAAATCTGATGCCACTTCATGTTTGTTTCTATTTCACGGGACAGGATGTGTCCCAGTGTCCAGCGCGTCTTGGTGCAGCACCACCACAGAAAGGGAGATAAACATGTTGCTCAAAAGGTTTGGTTCGTTTGAACAAAGTGCAGTGTGAATCTAAACTGCACCAGCTACAAAAATGAACAATGTTGCAATTTTGGTCCTACTGGACTATAAGATGTGAAAAAAAACTAATTTTGAGGGTTTCAGCTTCTTTTAAAGACACATGCTATCAAGAAACATCACCTAATATCTATACCTACCCTTGGCAACATTACTGTAACAAAATGACCAAGTCATTTGTGTACATTTGTAAAAGGCAGGGTACACCCTGGACAAGTCGCCAGTCTATCGCCAGTCCATCGCAGGGCAACACAGAGACATACAGGACAAACAACCATACAAGCACACATTGATACGTATTGTTTGTTAAAAACATTTAATTCAAAATACTTTTCTTGGAGGTTGGATGGCAAAATATCATCAAAACAAGATGTTCTGAGACCTAAAACAAGCTGAACCAGGAAATGGGTGCAGGTATTTAAAGAACTTGGTTAAAATGTACGGACACACATGAACAAGGAACATGGCCATTTGACACAAATTGCTTCACTACCTCTCTAACCCACCCCCACCTCTCCGTTAGTTCTCCTTTCATTCATTCATTCATTCATTCCTCTTTGACAATGTATTTGAACTTCAGACTGGGTTCAGAGGTGGAGGGAATGAATGAAACACTGAAAAGAGAGGGAAGGAAAGGAGGGCTCTTTCTTTGCTTCATCTAAGCCTGCTCTCTGACCCCATGACCTTTATAGGAGCAGACAAAACCCTTCTCTCTTAACCCATCCCCTCTCCTCGTCCAGCTTCTTCAATTCCACAGCAAAGATAGTCTTTCAGGTACATCTGGTAGAAGCAATGCCAAAACATGGACGCAAATCAGTGCAACTGCCTGGCCTGTTCTGTTTGATTGATCTTTCTATACACCTAGCATTCCAGCACTGATGACTTATCAACAGACTTTAACCTCTTGTGCCTTGGCTTAGCTTTTGTGTGTAAGCATGTGTGTTCTTATGCTGGGTGTAAGTTGGATAACTGCCTCTCTCATGACTAATTCAAGTAGCGCTTCATCATAACAATATCAGTAACAATGGGAATTAAGCAAATGTAGACAGCAAATATTAATTTAAGAGTGACAATTAAAGAAGGCTTTCAATACTAGTAACATACAAGGCATACTAGAGGGATGGTGATTGCCTTGGCAGAAAAAAAAGTAACACATTAGATTAATGCTCATACATTTTCCATTTGTCCTTTGGATTGTCTAAACATATCATGTGGCTGCCCCATTACTTAAACAAAGCATTAAACTCGTCAGCTCTGACCTCTCACCTCCTCAAGCTTTATTCACTATGTTCTTTTAGGGATGAGTACATTTACAAGCCTATAAAACACAAAGAGCCACTTGTTAAATCAATGCTCTCTTCCAAACAAATCCTGAGGCATGCTTTAGTATGCCATTATTTGGTCTTAGAGATGCAAGACACAAGCTTAAGATGTTTTCCATGGTTCGCCTGGTTTTCTTTGTGTCTGTATTCGTGACGTGCAGTTCCCTTGCAACCTGCAAGGGAATCTGGTGATTTTCTGTCAGGCGTTTGCACCCAGCAGAACACTAAAACATTTTTTTATCTTTGGCAGTGACATTAATGTTGATAATCTCATTGCTTTATTTATAAATGAATGTTTTCTCTGTCTGGACACATGAGAATGTTGTGGCTGAAAGGCAGCCCATCAACCAAATATTTATGATTTTGACCACATTTAAAGCACTACAGTACTTTGCAAAGGCCATCATACCCTTTCAGTGTTTTCACATTTTGCCACATCAAAACCACAAGCTTATTTTAATATTGTATGGATTTTATGTGATATATTAACACAAAGTAGTGCGCAATTTTGAACTAAAGGCTGATATATTAACACAAAGTAGTACACAATTTTGAACTAAAGGCAAATTTGTTTTTAATAAGTTTTATTGCAGAAATAAATCTGTTAAAAAGTGTAGATTGCATTGACATCCAGCCTCTTTTATTCTGGTAGCTCTAAGAAAAATCCAGTGCAACCAGTTGTCTTTGGAAGTCACATTAGGAAATGGAGTCCACCTTGGAGTGATTTCATCTCAATATAAAGGCTGTTCTGTGACACCAACTGTTGAAGTAAGCATGACTTACTTCAAGCATGAAGTAAGTCATGCTTGCAGTCAACCAAAAGCCATGTAAGGGAAACAAGAAACATGTGGAAAAAGGTGCTCTAGACAGATGAGACCAAAACTGACTTTTTTCTTTCTTTACCTACATATCTCCATTTTTGGCAGAAAATAAATACTATACATCCCCACGGTGAAATATGGTGGCTGCATCATGGTGGTCATCAAGAGGGACAGAGAGGTTGCTCAGCATTGATGAGAATAAAATGGATGCAGCTAAGTCCAATCCAGGGCATTCTGGGAAGAAAACCTGTTTGAGGCGGTTCTGCAAAACATAGGCTAAAAATACATGCACACCACACTGATTTGTATTTGTGAAATATTTTATAAAACATGTATCGCTTTCCTTCCAATTGACAATGATAAAACTCCTTATGTTGATCTGTCATGTAAAATTACATAAAATAAATCAGCTGTCAAGTTTGCATTAGACTGTAACTTACCTGGGAGTCTGGGTTAATTTCAATGGGAGAAAAACAATTTCCAGTCAGAGTAACTGTAAAAAGTTTGACTGAATGGTGGCAAGATGAAGTGAGAGACGGATAAACGGATCAGGGACTGTAGGATTGCTCTGTCATAGGTAACAATGGGCTAATCTGAAAGATGTTTTGTTTTTTATCCATGTCTTAATCCTCACTTGTGATCATATAGTGTTTGATCAAGACCAGAAGAGTGAGACTCTGGACAAAGTGAATGAAATAGGCTTCCTACATGGGTTGGCCGAGCTCTGCTTTAGAGAAAAGCTGAATAGTTTAGTAAGCTTGGGGTAGACTGGAGTAAAGTGACTACTCCTCAAGACTGAACAGAGTCAAGAGGAGGGTCATGCGATTAGGATGGCTTCTGAAGGCCTCCTTTGGAAGTTTTTTAGGGTACATTATGACTCAGGAGCAAACCTTCTGACTAAGGAAGAACATAACATTCCTTAAGAAGACCTGGATAGAATATCCTGGAAGCCTGATGTCTTTCTTTCCCTTTACCTGCAAAAATGTATATTTTGTTCAGATCAGAGCTTCTTTCTTCTGCATTTTTGCTGTGACTTTTGATAATGTACAAACAGGGTTATGGTTTTCTTTGAACAGTGGTATGTTTTTTCCTCTCTTTCATAAAGGCCAGATTATTGGATTGTGTAACTGAGAGTTTTTATGTGGATAGATTTTTCCACCTGAGTTTTAGGTCTCTGTAGCTCTTCACAAGTTACCATGGGACTCTTGGCTGCATTCCTGATTAATGCTCTCCTTGACCAGGCTGTCAGTTTATGTAAGTCATTCCTTTTTCATGTAAATGGAAAATATTAATTTTTTTGGCTTAAAACTTTTGCTTTTTCAAAAGAAAACGATCTGAATGCTTTTACCACCTGTGCTATCTCAGCATTGTGTGGACTGACTGATCTGAATGGGATATCTTTGTTGAGACGGCAGTGAGAAATAAAACCTGAACAAATTCTTCAACTAACAAGAAGTGTATACACTGTTAAGATTAAAGCAGCAAAATATTTCATGAACATTTTAGAAAATGAAAAAGTTTGTATGAGTGTATCATACAGTCATGGTGAAAATTGATCCTCTTTCATGTTTGGGATTTTCCATGATAAGGATAGTAAGGTCTTCATCAATTTTAAGCATTTTTTAATCCATCAGCCCCTCAGCAAAAACAGACTTCATACTGTCATTATTTGTCAAACAAAGATAACACCAAAATTAAGAAGACATGTAAAAAACCTACTACACCCAAAGAGTTAACAGCTTACAAAAAAATAAAAATTCTTTGAATTCATCAGACTGTCACTTTGTTGTGGAGGAATTCTGGCACACACCTCTTTCCAAATATTGCTTCAGTTCATTAAGGTTTGCTTTAAGTCGCACACAGCATTTTAATCTGGTTGAGGTTTAGACTTTGACTTGTCCACTGCAACACCTTCATTAATTTGTTCCAGCCATTATGTTGTAATCAAATCAAATCAAATCAAACTTTATTTATAAAGCGCTTTTCATACAAGAAGTTGCATCACAAAGTGCTTTACAGATTAAAATGACCCCACATAAAACCACCTTCCCTTCCCTCCCCCACAGATTTAAAAGCATGGTCACAGTTATACCCCCCTCCCCCCAACCCAACTCCCATGCACACACACAGTCAAAAGAAAAAGTAAAAAAGGACATTGGGCCGAGTGCAGATGAACCATGCAAGGAAACACCATCAGAGGAGCCATCTGCCCCGGCAGCGGTAGATTAACAGCAGCAGCCGAGGCACTGACACAGGGCACCCAGTGGAGGCAAGGCCAAGACCCCCAACTTCACCCACGCTCCACCTGGAGAGCACCCAGGCAGCCAAGGCCGGGGCAGAGGGCTCCCACAGAGAAAACACTGGAACGGGGATTAAGATAAATGAAAGTAAAAAAACTGAAATAAATAAAAAAATAAACAGAGGAGCGCAGAGACCGCGATGGTTTATATGGTAAAAGCAGTTCAGAGAGATAAGAAGGCCCAAGACCATTAAGACACATAAAAACCATTAAAAGAACCTTAAAATCGATCCTGAAATGTATGGGGAGCCAATGCAATGATTTTAAGACCGGTGTAATGTGCTCCCGCCTCCTGGTCTTCGTCAGCACACGTGCTGCTGAATTTTGTAGTAGCTGTAAACCTGATATACTCTTTTTGGGAAGACCAGAAAGAAGGGCATTACAGTAATCAATTCTACTGGAGATAAAAGCATGCATCAGTGTCTCCGTATTGGCCCGAGAGAGAATGGGGCGGACTCTGGCAATGTTCTTTAGTTGATAAAAACCTATTTTAGTAATATTTTTTATGTGAGGAATAAAAGTCAGCTCAGAGTCAAAAATCACGCCCAGGATCTTTACTTGTAAAGAGGGATTAAAAGACAGTGATTGTAGTTTTGGTAAAAGTTTATCTCTCTGAGCCTCAGGACTGATGACTAAAACTTGAGAAAACTGGAGAAAGTTTTCTGCCATCCAGGATTTGATGTCTAAAATGCAGTTAAAAAGTGCATCCATTGGCCATGTGTCATCGGGAGACATGGAGAGGTACAGCTGTGTATCATCAGCATAACTGTGAAAGTTGACTCCATGTCTTCTGATGACGCTGCCAAGAGGGAGCATATAAAGGTTAAAAAGCATTGGGCCTAAAATCGAAACCCTGGGGCACACCACATGTAATCCCATGGACCCTATAGTAGAAGGTATCTAAACTTACCATAAAAGTCCTGTATGTGAGATAGGATGTGAACCATTTGTGAACAGCACCAGAGAGGCCAATCTGTTTTAAACGGGTTAAAAGAACAGTGTGGTCTACTGTATCAAAGGCAGCGCTTAGATCCAGTAGAACCAACACTGTCACCCTCTGTGCATCATAGTTTAATCAAAAATCATTTAAAATCTTCAAAAGGGCCGTCTCTGTGCTGTGGTTCACCCTAAAACCAGACAGAAATTTCTCCAGGGCATTGTGCTCATTAATAAAATCATGAAGTTGAATTAAAACATTTTTTTCTAAAATGTTGCTAATAAAAGGTAAGTTAGATACTGGTCTAAAATTGTTAAAATCATTAAAATCTAAATTGCTCTTCTTTAACAGGGGCCTCACTACCGCCCCTTTAAAGGCGGCAGGAAAGACCCCCCTCTGAAGAGAGCAATTTATCATGGTAAAAATATCATCTCAAAAGATCCATAAAATTGCTTAAAAAAGGAAGTGGGAATCGAGTCCAAAACCCATGTGGTGGGCCTCACTGAGGAGAAAACTTTATCAAGAGTCCCATCTTCTACCAGGACAAAACTGTCCAGCGTTTCCTCTGGTAAAGACACACGCTCAGATTTGTCTAAAACCATGTTACTCTGAGAAGATAAAATCTTACATCTGATGGTATCTACCTTCCCTCTGAAGTGGTCTGCGAACTCATCACAAAGAGTATTTGAGGGGGCTTTAGGAAATGCATTAGTAGCTCTGTTAAAAAGTTTATCAGTGGTGTAAAAAAGGATTTTGGAATTATTTTTATGTTCCGAGATGATTTTGGAGAAGTATGAATTTCTTGAATTTCTTACTGCGTTGTTGTATGATTTGAGAAGATCTGTGTATAGTTGATGGTTTTTTGTGGTTTTACTTTTCCTCCATTTTCTCTCTGCCGCCCTACAATTTCTCTTAATTTTTCTGAGGTTTTCATTTTTCCACGACGGTGCAGCTTTAGATTTTAAACTTTTACCTTGTAGTGGAGCAAGCCGGTCAAGAGTGGACTGAAGCCTTCTGTAAAAATCATTGACAATAAAATCACAGGGGGCAGGTAAAACAATAGGAGGATTCTTTTTTTTAAATTCCCAGAAAACCTGCAGCCACTTCAGGGGTTAGATGGCGCTTCCTGACAGTTCTCACAGAGGTCTCCTGCTGAATAAAACTGGTGATGTTAAAAAACACACAGTAGTGGTCAGAGACAGCCAAGTCAACAACAGAGGACACACGGGTGGACAGGCCATACGTGATGACCAAGTCCAAGGTGTGTCCTTTGTTGTGAGTCGGCTTCATAACATGTTGGGTAAAATCCATATTAGTCAGAATGTTTAAAAAATCTGTTAATAAAGGGTCTAAAAGGTTATCCATATGTAGATTAAAATCACCAGCTAAAATGATCCTTTCAAAGGAGTTGTGCAAAAATGATAAAAACTCTGAAAATTCTTGAATAAAAAGTGCACTCTTTTTAGGAGGCCTATAAATTGTGACACATAAAATCTGAGGAGTGCTAAAAACAGTTGCATTATATTAAAAAGTAAAATAGTTATCAAATAAAACAGGTTTGGCGGAAAGTGTTGATGAACTTATAAAAGCAGTTCCGCCTCCCCTTTTGCTACTCCTCGTAGAATAAGTGAAGTTAAAATTAGGTGGGGAAGCCTTTGTAAGAACAACAGGGGCATCTGCACTCAGCCAAGTTTCTGTTAAAAATAAACAATGAAGATTATGATCTAAAATCAGATCATTTATTATAAAAGTTTTGTTCAGCAGAGAGCGAACATTAAAAAGTGCCATATTAATAGTGATTGGAGATGGGGTGACTGTATGATTTACTGAAAGTGGGGCTTTTGGCAACTTTTTGAGATTATTTGGGTTGCATTGGTTTATGATTTTTAGGCCGCTCTCTGCTGATAACAGGTATGAATGAGGTAGAACAAGGTCCAAGTCCAGTATGTGAGTTACTGTTAAAATCAGGGGTGAGTTCGTAGTAGCAGGGACCATTTGCACATCAGGATGTGGCGGAGGAATCAGAGAGGGCAGGGGCAGCTGTGGCCAGTGTAGTTGACAGGGGGGGGCGTGGACATGCCAGGCTCAATGTCAGTGTACGAGTGACCTGTCTATTTAGATGGAGCCCATCAGGTCCAAATAAGTGCTTCCTGCCCCCAAAAATGTTAAAATTGTCTATAAAACCTATATTCTGAATGGCGGTGATGGAGGAGAGCCAAGTATTAAGGGATAAAAGTCTGCCAAAACGGCCAATTCCTCTGCCGACAGTGGGAGTGGGGCCAGAAATAAAAACAGAGACGTGTGTTTTCTAAAAGATTAAAAAGGTGAATAAAATCACACTTCAGGAGCTCAGACTGCTGTTTCACAGGGCTCGTTCCGTGGGTTCGTCGTGAAGTGGAGCACTCCTCGGCAAGTTCTGGCTGCAGCCCGGGGTTTGGCGCGACGTGGAGGGCTGCGGGAGTCCGGCTGTTGCTCCGGCTGCTGGGAGGGATTAGGCGGCGCTCCTACGGAGCTACGGCGACCAGGGGCTGTCAGAGGAGGGAAATCCGCATCCAGGGCTCTGAAAGGGTTTGATAGAGGCAGGCAGGTTGGAGGAGAGCGGTGGCGGCTGCTCCAAGCGCCTCCACTGCGGCCTGGCCCAACCGTTAACCGGGGACCCTGGAGCACCAGAGTGGAGCAGATGGGGGCTTTTGGTTTAGCCCCCTGCTGGAACCAGCGGTCCTCCTCTTCTGCAGATGTTACGCGGGCGTTTGGCACCCCGAGTCCGCCTGGAGGCCCAGTGATGGATCCTCCTTCCACAGCTTCACCGGGCTGGCAGGGAATGGTGTCCGGCTGAAGATGATGTCCACATCGCGCTCATGGCCCTGGATTTGGTGGAGTGTTGAGATCCTCTGCTCCAGCTCCAGAACCCTCTGGCTAAGTTTTGCGCAGCCATCACACCCAGGACTGCAGGTGAGTAGAGGCATGGTGGGGGAGAAGTAGTCCGCGCTTCCCACCGATTAAAACGATCCGGTAAAAAACGTCCAGGTTATTAATAAGTCAGTGGTGTTAAAAATCCGTTAAAACCAGTCTTTAAAAAGGTTTAAAACCAGTAAAAACCGTGCTTGATAGGGAGCTGGTCTTGGCGGGCTGACAGACGCTGACGCATGCGCACCTGGATTCGAATCTCAGTTGTAGATTTACTGCTGTGTTTAAAAACATTGTCCGTTTGGGCCAAGCTTCACATTTCTGGCAGATGGCTTCACATTTGACACCAGACTTCTTTTGCACACAGAAAAGTTTACAGAGGACTCAAAAAACAGCAAGGTGCCCGGGTGCTGTAGCTGTAAAACAATCCTAATTCATCATTTATCCACCTTTGTGCTTTGCAGTAAGTATGATGTGCATTAATTATATTAATGTCCTATGTTTGGTTTTCTCAAAACATGTTGCTGTGTGTCATGGTTAATCATCTCTACTTGGATCTCATCTGTCCAAAGCACATTGTTCCCAAAAGTCTGTGGTTCATTTGGATAAAATCTTGCAAATTCAAAGTCATTCTGCCTAAACAGGTTTCCCTTGGCAATGCTTCTAAACTTGACCAAAAGCTATATTTCACTTTGCGACTGAAGGCAAGGAAAATATATGAAACAGAAGATGTACAATATTTCATATATTCCTATTATAGCTTAATCCCACTGATTACTAATACAAGAAGATGGTTATAGCACAAAATGAAGTAATGGTAGCAGCTAAAGAATTCAGTGTAATGCTTCTAGACCTTATTAACACTAAAACATAGTGAAAGAAAAGATAAATGGGACAAGTTGTCTTCATCTCTTTCTCTGTCTTGTCCATAGTGAACTTTCTACTTTTTATACCCTTTAATCATGCTAAGCAACCATCATTTATTCCATCTGATTTAATAGGTTTACCAGCATGGAATAATTATAGGCTGGATAATAACTCTGCTCTCATATAAAAAGTGTTTTAACAAGAAGTCCAACGCAGCGGACTTAAGAGCCTTTCAGGCAAAGGCGGTCATTATCCCTTTGCTTCTTTTGATTGCAGTTCTTTTTACAAAGTCAACTGACCTTGTGGTCGTTCTGCGTGCTGCTGTGTTCAATCGTTGTCCATTACAATAAGAATCATTTATTCTGCTGCGCCTTCTTATAGACCTCTGTGGTCAGCATGGATAAAACCTTGCCATATGTATAGAAACAGATTCAGGTTTGAATGGAAGGAACAAGTTGGCCTTGAAAAAATGTACCTCTGTGGTGGAACACAGTATGTACAGGGAAACAAAGTCTGCTCCGTCTGAGAACAGACAAAATACACATATATTCCTGTCCTTTATCTGGATGTTACTAGAACTGTGCTGCACCAAGGACATACTGTGACAAAAGCAGTGTGAAAACATGCTTTGGAAAGTCTTTAGAGAATGTCTTATTGTTCAACTCACCAGGGCTGAAGACAAATCCATGGTAGTTTATGGAGCACTGCAGGTCATGGTCATATAGATTTTATAACAGTCACAAACACTTAATGTTTTTAACATAAACTAGTTCAGAGGAGCCCCTGTAAAACAGAGAAGGCGTGCATGCAGTCTGGGTTTACAACTCAGTGAATTTATCACAGAACAACAGGACAGATAGAGAGAGAAATACAGTGGGGATTGTTTTTATTTTCTAAGGTGTTGCCAGTTAGCTGTTTACCAACAAGAAAGGTTTAAAGTGACAGTTCTTTTCTGTTGACATCTAAACAGTAAACTCCAGGATTTGTCCACTGGAAAAGCTTTAAACTCAGCGGCTTGATATTTTCTGATTCCACCTCATGCTTTTTTTTTAACAGGGATGGAAAATTTGGGTCATTCATGGCTGGTGTCATCTTTGAATAAAATAGAACCCATAAGCAGAATCCTGCAAAACATGGGTGCAGTGTGAGAAAAAACAAAAATGTATCTAAAGTGCACAAAAAAGTACCAAAGTAATTATACCCCTGACATTTTTCCAAACGATCTCTCTTTACCGCCACAGCCTTCAATGTATTTTGTTAAGTGGAAAGGAAAATGTTTGGTTTTACAATCAAAATGGCTTAATAAATGCTTGTGTGAGTTGGCCATTTTAGTATTTTATTAAAAATAAATTTGGAAAACACACAAAGAATCACTATGATTTGTCATGGCAGAGAACTGAAAGTAGAAAATCACCACCAAGGATTTACCAGTTTATGACTAAACAAAAGGAAAGTGATGGGCCTAGTCAAAGCCCAGATCTGATCTCACTGAGATGATTTGGGATGACCTGAAGCTGGCTGTACATGCAAGGAACCTCTGAAACATCTCATACCTGAAAATGAGGAGTGGGGCAAACTTTCCTCAGATTGAGAATGGATAAAGTTAGGTGATTGAAAAGCGTTATTTCAACCAAAGGGTTTAACCCTAGTTTAGGGGTAATTTTTTTCAGTTTCCTTCATTAGGAAAAAAAGATATATACATATTTTTGTTAATGTCTGTAGTTTATTGAGCACAACTTTTATTCGTTTTTTAGCTAAAATGATTCCAATTCTTTTTCAAAGATAAATTCAAAAAGCACCACTTGCAGTGAGTATTTCTTTTGAAAGAACTGAATGTTTGACAGAGTGTCTTAATTCTTCACATGACTGTGTTCAAATGAGTTGGACACAGACCAATCAGATCTGTCTGTTCTTCTGTCACAAAACTGATTGAACCTGCCAGCTTCATGAGGCTTTGTGACTATGGAGCAAACAGAAGGACATAATGGTATTTACACAGGTACATTCTGTGAAAGTACAAGCCTGTATGAGCTCACACACTGCATGTACCCTACATGTGTATGTACATAGGGGACAACGACTATCAGCTACAGATAATACACTATTGCTTGAGGAGGGACACACACTTGGTATGCATGTGTTCTGAGATACTGTGTACAAACACGCGCACACACACACATTTGCACTGAAAACAGCTGGTCTGTGTTCACCAGCAGATAGGATGTTGCATGCAGACACATGGGTGTCAGGAGTTCTCCAACCCCTGTGGGCAAGGTTGTGACATCGCACACACTTACACACACTCACACACACACACTCACCTACACACAGGAAGCCATAAAGTTCATAGAGTACAAGGCCAAAGGCTAAAGTAAGGGTGGAGGCTGAGTTTCCTGGGTCCAAAGAACATTGTGAGTCTTCATCAAAGACACACTGTTTATGTGGACAGATCACCACTGATACTCACGACACACAGGTGCAGAAAGAGGTAGCAAGGTGTCTTTTTTATCCCGGTCACACTTTATTTGTCTTGCGTTTTAGTGGAATACGAAGATATGCAGCTTGAAGTAAATAATATTCCAACATAATCTTTCTATGCATCTCATACTGTAGAATCTCAAGAGATTTTATAGAAACGTAAGAAAAAGCATGAGTGCCACAATTTAGAGATGCCATACACCCTGATCAGGCATAACCTCATGACCTTCTGCCTAATTTGATTGTTTGCCTTTTGCTGGGCGAAACAACCCTGACCCATGGAAATATGGTCACCACAAGATCCCTGAAGTTATGTTGTTATGTAGATGTTCGCAGTTGATCATTTAAGTTGTGAGATGGGGCCTTTATGGTTCAGATCTGATGGTCAAGCATATCCCACAGATGCTGTAGACTTGCTTTAATGAAGAGCTAGTAAATAAAGAGGCCAAACCTTAAATCAATCCTGAAATGTTTTTGCTTTGGGTTTGGGAATTAGGTTAAAGGACTCAGGGAATACTGCTTTCTTCCATCAATGGGTGTATATGGTCTGCGACATAGATGGGTGGTATGTAACATCTGCATGGTTGACAGGAACCAAAGCAATGCCACACTGCCTCCACCAGCTTGTCATCTTTTCATAGGGCATCCTAGTACTATATGTTCCCCAGGCAACTGACCCACATGTGAATGGCTATCCATGTGATGTAAAGGAAAATGTTTTTCATCAGATCAGGCTACTTTCTTCCATTAGTAGTTCAATGTCTGTCCAGTTTTGACCTTTGTGAACCACTTTGTGTTACACCTAACTGTATGTGTTCTATAGATAAAATTTGGCTGATTGACTTACCAATTGCTTTTTGGTCCAGTTCTGTTACTTGCATACCCATTATTGGCAGTTTCAGTGGTGTACAGGGATTAGCACAGGCACCCTGAGTGGTCTGAGGAAATACAACTCCATAAGCAACAAACTGCAATGCATTGTGTATTCTGACACGTTTCTACCAGAAACAGCAATGCCTTTAGCAATTTGAACTACCTAGGTTAGGCTTTGCTTCCCACATAAAGTCTTGGCCTCCCACGACCCTGTTGTAATATCAGCGCTGGACAGCAGCACCACATATGAACTGCGGCTATAGAAATATTCTGACCAAGTGGTCATCACAAATAGGCTGTTGCCAGATTCACTCAGATCCTTCCAAACCTCTATTTTTCCTGCTTCTTGGAAATCAAATTTGAGGACAAAATCTTAATTTAATGCCTTGAATGCTAAAAAGGTTCTTGCTTGATCGCAGTATACCACACATACTGTAGCCAACACTGCTGCAATACTTATCTACATGCTATGTGAATTCTGCTATATCCTTTATCTCATACCATGCAATGCAGATGCTCCATCTACACTGATGAAGGTTTACTCACTACAACATGCCAGATGCCCTAATTGTATGGCAGTCAGCCCTATATTTTTATTCATTAGCTAATTATTATCCTTATGGGAAATTGAAAGGCATGCACATAAATCCCACTATGCTCAGGTGATCACCAAATATGGAAAAAAAACACAAGTTATTGATTTGATGACAAAAAGTAACCTAAATCTGTCTTTATGCAGTAGTACTGCAAATTTTACAAACTTCACAATATTTTGTTTATGCAATATATTTAATAGGACCACACAACAGGTCGTGAAGTTTTAGAAAATGTGCTTAATTTCTTCAAGTTTAGATCTGTATAAAAGGCATTCTTAGAAGCAAAAATGTATATGTAAATGCAGACACTAATAGCAGCTTTATTCAAAAGTGTTAATGAAAACAAAAGATGCCATTACACTTTCATTTTTTTTTATTAATCATTTTTCAATAAAGGGACAAAATGGGTGTGTGAACAGGATTATGCAGACATCTGCCAGAAAACACAGACAGTGGTATTCCCAATACAACTGAATAAAGACCCCAAACAAGGACAACAGAAATCATAGAGCTTGTTTTGTCCAATGACCACTGGCCACCATTAGAAAAAAACATAATAAAATTATAGTATAACCAAAACAAAAGAATAAAATAAAATAAAAAATATGACTCCATTCCATGTCTCTGTTTAGAACAGAGCATATAAGTAATAATAAATAGTAGCTCCCATTGTAAAAGATAAAGTTCATGTTCAAGTTACAACAAACAGCTCTCAGAACAGGAATAGAAAAGGCTGATAACAAAATATTCCGCATTGCCATTTACAAAAAAAGTCTGAACTCAAGCAGGCTTCTCCACAACCCCTGGTCATTTTTAAATATGCTTTGCATATGAAAGTATATTCACCCAATCTAAATATAAAGCACCATTTAGTATTTGGCAATGAAAAAGAAAATGCAAAAACATTTTATTTCTTTTTAACTGTATTTCTTTTAACTTTTTTTAAGTAATCCATGTACTGCATATTAGGTATTTTTTATCTTTAGATTTTTTTCCCCCTCTCTTCTTAATGTTGGAATGTTGTCAGGTGGGAGAGGTGAGAGAGACAGAAGCATACAACAGAACAGGCCAACGTCAGCTTTCAGTACTGCATACAGGAATGGCAGCAGAGGGAGGAGAAAGAAGTGCGAACAAACAAAAAAAAATCAAAGAAGATATGTACAAACACCTCTGTGGACAGCAGGAACCAAAGCAGCAGCCATCTAATGGCCTGCGACGCCTCCCAATGCCACACACTTTAGCTGCTTTTTCATGGGATTTTTTTTTTAATCTTTTCATTTTATTTCTTTAGACATACAAATAATTCGCACTATATTATCCTGCCAAATTAAAAAAATATACTGTGGCAGCTTGGGATTTTTTTCCACTACCAAAACAGGTATGGCAAATACCTTTAGAGAGAACAAGCAACAGTTAAAAATACGAGCCTCAATATAAATACTATAGTGCCTACTCTAAGTGAACATTGAATTCAAATACAATTCTAGAAATACAGAAAAAGTAGACCATAAATGTGTTTAAGTATAGGAACTGACATGACTGTGCATTTTCCTATATTTAAGTTCTTTATTATATATTCATATATAATCTTAATCCTTTCCCCAATGCAAATTGTATTTCAACCTGAAGAGCCGTAAAGAACCAAGGCAAAAAATAAAAACAAAGAAACAGCACAAAATCATTTTTTTTCAACATTTCTGAAATGTTTCACCTCATATATAATGTGATGGGACTATTGGACGCCATCGAGATGCAGTAACAAAATTGAAAACATTTCCACCTAAAATATAGTGGTTTTATTTGTGAAAATTTTTTTCTTTTTATGCCCATGTCTTTAAAGGATAAGTTCTACAAAAACAGAGTCTGATGGTGTGAGCAACAAGATAGGAGTGTCTGTTCCAGGCAGCAACTCACTCAGATGATGATAAATTACAACTTGTTTAAAAAAGTTGGTTGTTAATAAAGCCAGGACAAGTGCATTTAGTTTGCTACTACGTGGGAGCAGTGGTTAGTTGGGAGGAGAGTAAGTTCTTGGTTTTTCAGGGATAACAAAAGGTCAAGGGTGAAATGGTGAGGATACAGAGGTCAGATGAAACTGCTAGCAACAGATTTTGTGCGTCTTTTTTTTACTGCTTGTAACAAGGGGACCCTCATCCTCTGACAGCATTACAAAGAAGATTTTCCCCTTCTGCGTAAACTTGTAAACTGGGAAAACTAAAAACAGTGCACTTCATGTCAAACAAATCCAGCTTCTAGACTCAGTCCATGTATCATCTCTGCATGGATATGGGACAATGCTTACTTAGTGCTTTACATTGAACAGCATGAATGAAACTGATTAAACAAAAAACTCTTTTGGGTTAAAAATCAACTGGAAACGAACCAAAAACAAAATTTAACATGCCCTGCATTGAGCTACACTGGCTCTCAAAAGTGTACAGAGCTCTGTGAAAATGGCAGGTTTTTGTGATCACTACTATTGTGAAATATTATATATATATATATATATATATATATATATATATATATATATATATATATAATATATATATATATATATAAGTGTATATGTATAATATTTATTTATATCTTTCCATATATATCTTTCCATCTTTATTGTGGCAAATGACCCATTCAGTTTAACAAAAAAGTTAAAAAAAACTTTTAGGAGAGTAAATATAAAAAATTAACATGGTTCAACAACCTGGTTACATATGTTTGCACACTCTTAAATTTAAACGTGGTTAAATCAGCTTTTGATGTTGTTTCTGACTTCTCTTTTATTAGATAAAACCCTAAAGTCACTTAATTGGATCGGACAAACTAGAAATAAAGCTAAACCAGACCTTTTAAATGTAATTAATTTATGGTGACGTGACAAAGGCTCCAAAGAATCTATATATAAACACCATAACACAGCAAAGACAGGCATCTTTAATTTGAGAAATTGTTGAGCAGGAACATAAAAACAAGAGGGAGCACCAAAATGGATGGGAAGAAAAGATTAAAAAAATGGTCAGGGAGGCTGCCAAGAGGCCTACGGCAACACTGAAGAAGCTGCAGCACTGTCTCTGCCAATTAATGGTTGTGTTCTACATGTGACAAAAGTCTTCCATATTCTCCACATGTCTGATTAAGAAGTTGGGCTGTAAAAAGTATCTTCTATCAAATAAAAAATACAGGGTAGATTCTTCTAAAGCCTAGTGGGAGATGGTCACGGTCTGAACATTGAATCCTGTACATTACCAGAAGAACACCATACCCAGAGTGAAACATAAGGGTCACAGCATCATGATCCAGAATATCTCTCTTTTAGATAAAACAGGGGCTTTTCATAGAGATGGATGAAAATATGAGCAATTCCAAATCCTCCAAACCCTTTTGGTTTCTGTTAGAAAGCTGAATATTGAGAAATAATTTATTTTTTGCATCACAGTAAGTCTAAGCATTCATGCAAATCAACAAAAGATTGACCTAATGGAAGTTCAGAACCACCCTCAATAAATCTGTGAAGACTTCTCGGAGAGGACTGTAGACAAGAGATGTCCTCATAATTTGAGAGATTTGAGAAAGTTTTACAAAGTAAAGCCTCTAAAAACTTTATCTATGGAGTCTGATAGATTCCAATCAGAGAGAATGCTGAAATGTAATCAAATTATGTTTCATTAAAGTATTAGCTTGAGGACGTGCCGATCCAGATTAATGCACCTATCTTAATTCCATAAGATTTGTTTTTGTTTTTTAGTTGAATTGTAGAGGAATAATATCAGATGATATGTGGAAACAGTATTAAATTGACTTATTACATTCTCATTTTTTAAATCACAAAAACCTGACATTTCAGCAAGTGTATGCACACCTTTGAGAGCCGCTGTATGTATACATTGATTAACATTATAACAGCTCTAAAATACAGATATATGTTTTCACAAATGTCTCTTTCTCTGCCAGTCACTGCTGATGACCCTGTTCGGGTACGAGAATTGCAAAGTGAAAAGCATTGCCTTGGATCCCGTAAAGCACAATACTTAGCTTTTAGTTCTGTTTAGCTATTTTTCTGTCTAGCTTGTATTCTTTTACTGCTCTTAAGTAAAGTTAGCTTCAATTTGAGCTCAAATATTACTTTATGCATTGTTCCACACACTGACATGCTGAAGCAGCATTGTAGGTTAGTGCTAACGCAGACATGTGACACTGCGCCTCGTCCCTCAAGTTCAGGATTGTACATTTCATCACAGATTACCTTTCTCTCAAAAGCTCCACCATACCATAAAGAAAACTAAAAATAATTCAGATATACACAATACTGCTTGTACCATGCTTGCCATGAAATCCCTAATTATAGATAGCCTTCTGAACTTGTTATAGGTAGCTAAATGATGATTTTGATCTTTCATCATGAGTTGTCCATTTGAGCCATCAGGTGCTTGATGCAAGGACCTTTTCCTGGGTGGTCTAAGTCTTTCAGCTTCGTGTAGTGTGAACCCAAACTTAAACCTGATAAAATAATGGCCAATGCAGTCTTGAGATATCAAAGGCACTCTTCCTTATTCCTCCAAATGATAGTACAAATTGAGTTCTTAGCACACATTTTGTCTTTTTCAAAGAAATTTGAGGCCTGTCGTCACTTTCAGTTTAGTAGTCAAGCCAAATACATGATTTTTGTTTCTTTTAAACCCTGTGTGAACATGGCATCTTTTAGAAAGATCAGGATAAGTGCATTTCCAGGGTAGTAAAAAGAGGGTCAAGTAAAAAGACTGTTCACTTTCCATGTTACAAAACAAAGCTGTACATGATATGTGTTACAGAATGTACGCAGCATGGATGTATCTTTCTTCTCTTGTTTTCTTTTTGAAAAAATAAAAATAAAATAACTGAATGAGAGAAAAACAGCAACACATTTACTCAACACCTAACCAACCAGGGACAAGTTCTTTTCTTTTTTTCTTTTCTTTTTTGATTAGCAAAAAACATACTATGCATGCTGACTAATTCTTAAAAATGGAAAAAAACAAAACTCAATATAAGGAATAGTACACAACATGTAAATTATTGCACAAGAGAAAGGCTCGAAGTTTTGCGTCAATGCAAGAGTATTGCCCCGATACAGATCATGCATTCGATGGGTAATGGAAACAAGGTGTGCTGGTGCAGAGCACATGGTCTTAGGCTTCCACCAGGTCGATGAAAGGGGAGTGTTGGGATTGGGGCAAATCTACAAGGGGGCTAGGAATAAACACTTGACTGTTGGCGACCCAGTTGCGAGGGAAAAAGGTCTCATTGTTCTGCCTTCTACTCTGACTTTATTTCGGAACTCAAGGGACGGTCACTGTGCCATTTTTTCATGTGTTTCTCCAAGGTGCTGTAAACACTGAAGGGCATTTGACAAATTTCACACTTGTACACATCTTTGCCCACCTGACCATGGGTCTTCATGTGGCGAGTAAGTTTGGAGCTCTGGGCACACGCATAATTGCACAGCTCACACTTGTAGGGTCTCTCTCCTGTGTGGCTACGCCGATGTACTGTCAGGTTACTACAGTTCTTGAAAACCTTGCCACAGAACTCACAAGTGTCACTCCTGCGTCCATCCTTGGAACTGGGTCTCCCAGGACCCCCAAGGTGGGGCGTGCTGCCACCGCTGCCTGTCCCACTGCGGCCGGACATTCCTCCATCCAGTTCTCCTGGAGGGGTCGAGAAGCGCAGGCTGCCATTCTCTGATGAGTGCTCAGATGATGATGCAAAAGGCGATTGTCTGGAATCCCCAAAGTTCAGAAAGGGGTCTTTGAGTTGTCGAGAAGCAGCATAGCCAGCCAACCATTGGGAGTAGACGTTTTCTGTATTAGGGATTGTAGGGGTAGGCAGGTCAAATTCTTTCTCCAGTTTAATGCGTTTTGAGAAGGGACTAAGTGGACTGGGGCTACCCAAAAGCAGTTTCTTTGAGAGGCCAATTGAAGAAGATTCATTAGGAGATGCTCCTCGTCCATTTACTGCCGAAATAGTGCCTTCCTCTACACGTTCTGTTTCCAGGACAGAGTCTCCATCACACATGTCCCGACTGTGGTGATTCTCTCTTCTGAAATGGTGATGCAGGTGATTCTCCTGTGCCATGGCATTACGTTTGTGTGCGTTGAGGGCTTCACTGAAATGCTGCATGCTGGCGGCCAGACCCATTCCCTGCATGACCTCTGGCAGTGAGCGAGGGATAGACGTCTCCTCAACCACCCCGCCCAGTCGACTTCCAATGTTGCTGCTGTTTTCATGCTGCCGTGCTGCTTCCAGGTTCAGGCCAAAGTGATAGCTGTTGTTGTTTCGCTTGGGCGGCCTCTCCCCATTCTGTATTTCCTCTTCCTCCCCCTCCTCTTCCTCCTCCTCCTCTTCTTCCTCTTCCTCTTCTTCTTCTTCCTCCTCCTCTTCCTCTTCTTCCTCCTCCCCATTTTCTCGTAAAATGCGATCATTTTCGCTTTTCAGCTTGGCCACCACTGACTTAAGTGCATTGCTTGCACTACCTATATGCTCACTAGTGCCAGGCTCTGGGGATGAGGCTATTGATAGACCATCTTCTGACTTGCCAGTGTTTGGCGAGGATGATTTGTGCATGTGTGTTTTCATATGTCGTTTCAGTTTGCTGGCCTGTGTGCATGCATGATCACACAAGTGACATTTGTACGGCTTCTCTCCTGTGTGGCTGCGCCGATGCACAATTAAATTACTCTGGAACTTAAAGGCTTTGCCACAAAACTCACAACACTTTGATTTCAACTGGGTGTTGGAGGATGAGGGTGGTCCTGCTGTAGGGAGAGGAGTTGGAGGAGTGGTTTGTGAGCCCACAGGCGACTGCATCGAGCCTTGTAGTGGTGGTGGAGTAGCAAGATAGGGAGGTTTGCTACCCCCTGCACCCCCTGCGCCTCCATTTCCTCCTGTCTGGAATGGCTGCAGTAATCGCTGCATGGGACTTGGCCGGCTGGGGGACAGCGGGGGAGTAGACCCTGAGGTGTTGCCCGCCAGTTCCCGCAGACGCCTTGAGAAGTCCATTGTCGGAGGTGGGTCTAGAGGCAGAGGAGGATTAAGGCGCAGCACCCTGTCAAAGGCACTCGGGTGGTGGGCTGCCAGCGCCAGCTCCTCTGGGCTCAGGTGGTGGGGATCCAGATGGTTTCGCGGAGGGGGACTGAACAGAGGAGGTGTTGGGGGGAAACGCTGATGATGGCCCCCAGGAACCCCAGAGCCAATGGCACCTCCTGCTCCAACGCTGTCCCTTCCCCCTGAGCCTGAGCCAGGGATGCGTAGGAGGTTGAAAGGGCTTGCATCAGGCGGCAAATGGAGGCCGTGAAGGGGAGGCTGAGAGGAGCAGTCAGCGCCACCACCAAGAGAAGAAGGCCCGCCCATGCGTGGGGTGAGAGGACTGCCATGTTCACTTTCCAGGTAAATTCGAAAGCCATGGGAGTTCTGAGCATGCTGCAGCAAGAACCAGGCATTGCCATATGACTGCTTACACGTTGTGCAGGTATACGTGGTTGGCTCCTCCTTACCTATGGGGACAGAGAGAAAAAGAAGAAACATATTAACTTTTTGTTGAATATTGCATTGTGAAACAGACTAAAAGACGAATTGTCTGAATTTCTTTTAACATGTAGAAAAATTCAGGACCTAGGGCCTACCCGTTACAGTGTTTAAAAGAGGTTGGCACATGGTGTTGAGGGCTTCACAAACACAACAGCGGCTCTTATTGAGGTCATGCCCCACATGAGTAGCATGTGAGAAGTACTGTGTGCATCTCTTTTTCTCCCAGACTGCTTTGGGACATAATTTCTCCCTTTAGACTGACTGAGAGTCCTCCATTGTCAGCAAGAGAACAAAGATGCAGGCTATCCCTGTGGACCGCTACTTCTTACTGATCTACCAAAACAGAGTTGTTGGCGAATTCACACACACACACTAAACAAACATTCACACATACAAACAAAGGCCCAGGAGAGACAAAAACTCTTAAAACCTTTAAGTTACTGATTTTTTAATGTTTAACAAAACAGCCACTGATAATATAAAATCATAACATATGCAATAAAAAAAATTAAACTCAGAATTAATATTGCAAAATCTTGGAAGATGTCAATATAAGGTGCAAACTTTAATCCAAAAAATACAGTGCATGCATATACTCAATGACTCTTGCAAATAAGTAACCTAGGCTGCCTAAGGAAGGTAAAACTGTAGCAGTGTGAAACCTTTTAGGCTTTGACTGAAGAGGAAATCTGATGCTCTCAGTCTGCCTCAGAGCTTTTTTTTCTCCCCTCATCAAGCGATACACGGTCGCTTTGAGAAGATGATGAGAGGAACATTTAAAACAATAATTGCTTTTGTTGGGGCATCAGGAACAATGACCTACGGTGGGACCCGCAACGTGTGTCTAATCTCATTAGTGGACGGAATGGACGGCCAGGTTTACGAGATTAGACGGCAAACGAACCCCCCGCCGCTGCTGTTGAGAGGTGACTTCTGCTAAGCACGAAATAAAAAAACACATCAAAAGCAAAAAGAGACAATTTTACCAAACTCTGTGAAAAGATCATTTTAAAATATTAGTTCATATTTTTCTATGAAGGAAAATCACTGTGGAATCACTGCTTTATCTTCCGTTTTAAAAAGAATAACCAAGAAAATGAAACTGATTAACCTTAAAGCTGTCTTTTGTTTAAGCACAAATACTGAATAATTGTTACCTAATGTAAATGTTGTAATTGTTTATTTTTTGCGGAATATTTGTATATAAATACATAAAATTATGTAGGCATATTTAAAAAAAAACTTGAAACAAGAAAATGTGTTTGTATGTCTAATAATTTAAGATTTGGAATGACATTGACAAAAACTGCTAACATATGATTTTATTTGTAAAGTTAACAATAGAGAAACCTTGTTGACAGAAAGGAGATATTGATCTAATAGAGTGGGTTTGGATGGGCGTGTAGTGTGTGTCTGATGGAAGATTTTCCTATTCAGCATTTTTTTTTCGCTTTTTAAACACACAAACATGCTTATTACCTAAGACCAGCTGTTTGGGAATTCAGTGATTTTTAGGCAATAACATAACATTGCATTTATTGGTCTTATGTAATATTCACATTTTCAGAGACAAAATTTGGGGTTTTTTTTAGCTGCAAGTCATAATCATCAAAATAAACAGAAATAGACCCTTGAAATATATCACTCTGTGTTCAATAAACCTATATAAAATGGACTTCACCTTACAAAGTGGTCTGAAATAAAATAACTTTTTAATGATATTCTAATTTATGGAGTTGTTTGTATAAATCAGACACCATTCATGATATACAAACCACAACTTCCCATCTCTGCTTCTGAAACAAAGGTATGGCCACAACTGTGCAACTCATGAGCTCGACTCAAAGCTCAGACTTGTATCTACGCTGACTGAAGCTGTAAGGTTAATGGATGTTGGAGTAGGCAACCGCTCCACTCTATCTCCCTGTAATATACTCCCATCAGCTACTTCATTAGGCAAACTCTTCACCACTCCAAAAAAAAAAGAAAAGAAGTGAGAATGCAGAATATGAAGACAGATGGAGTCAAAGAAAGGCAAAGACAGAAATGAGACGGTGGTAATTCCTCTGGATTAAATTTCAATAAAGGTGACAAATAGCTCTAACAACTCTAAAGTTTGAGCCTGACCTGCGGATAGAAGGAGATGGGGAAGGGGGGGGGGGGGTAGAAAGGAGGAAGGGCAGATGGGGTAGATAACAGCATCCGGTTCTTTACCTGGGGTAAATGTCAGAGCTTTGGAGGCACTAGTGGGACTCTAGAGAACACACGCAAGCACTGTTTCAGAAATGTCCTAACACTCAATACCTGCCATGCTACGGTGACAAGCACAGGCATTAAGCCCTATTAAGCCAAGGGCATTGCCTGGACACTTATGTGGTGCTAGATGGAGGAGGAAGCCAGAAAGGCAGCCTGGCTCAGGTTTCAGAGCTCCTCTGTATGTGTGCGTGTGTGTGTGTGTGTGTGTGTGTGTGTGTGTGTGTGTGTGCGTGCGTGTGCGTGTGTGTGCAGCAGGATCCCCTGGCTCCTTCAGTTCCTCTCTGAAGGAAATGTAGCACTTTGGCTGTCCAAATGGTTGAAATAAAGCCTGTGCATCGCACTGAGGACACAGAGTACACAGAGTACACACCTCGCAAAATAGATTTATTACGGCCAGAATTCATTAGATGCATCTTTACTGGCAAATTATGGCAAAATTATGGATTCAAATTACCTTTCAAATGTGTCACCTGAGCAGTAGCAACAATAAAATTAACACAGCTAATAGAATTACACTATAAATAGTAAGTAAAATAAAAGTACGCTGTTAAAATTAAATGTATATTTTGTTTTACTTGTTCTATTAGTGACTCCATGTGTCCCTGTGAATCCAGGAACATCTTTAGATCTTTCAGATGATAACACATTTACATTGTATTTTTTAATGAATTTACCTTGGAACGTCCGCCTGAATAACTGTCTGTTCCTCAGCCAGTCATTCTGTCCTATAAATTAGCTGGACTGTCACCATTATTCCTCTCCAACCAGCTGGGAAACAGAAACCGAAGCCAGGTCTTGGCTACCAGATAGGACAGTCCTGCAACTATCATATTGGCTTTTCTATTATCTCAGTTAGGTTTCTTACTCTGTAAATTTTTTTTTCCTCTCCTGTGTTTTCATATTCCTGTTTATTGTCTTTTTTACCATTGCACCATACACTATAGCTATGCAAGATCTCTACAACAGGATTAGGTGAGAAGTGTTAGGTTGGGGAAATGTTCCTTATTCAAGTCTGAAGTTTCCACCTAAGCTCCCAGCTTTCAGGAAACAGAGCTTGTATTTACATCCAGGCATCTTCCAATCACTCCATGATTTGCTGAAAACGGGAATAAGCCAGATTTCCAATATCAAAATATACCAAGATTTTAAAGTTATAAATCAAGACTGCTGACTTTTTCTGTTGAATTTCAAATGTTAAAACCTTGGTTTAAAGTCCTAAAATAAAAAAATAAAAAACAGCAAAAAGTGTTCATCCATATGTAGAGTAAGGCAGCACTACCTCTCTCCCACCTGTTGCTGCACACTGCCTTTTAGCTGGCTGAACAGATGATACAGTTTTTACTTGGTTGCAAGAATGACAAATTCAACATGTAATATTTACTGTAAATATTTTTGGTTGGACAGACATGGTGTGAAAACTAAATAAGTGGCACCCATCACTCTTATTAAGACAAAACAGTTCCATAACTACAGTTGGCAAGCTGTAAATAGCAGACTCTAGGCTGGCTACCTGAGCAAATAGCCCAACAAATTAACCTGCTAATATGAGTTTGGCAAAATTGTGGTGCTGTATGTAGTCCATCACATGTGCATAGAGGCACGGCAATTTTATTTGTATAGCACACTTTCAACAACAAGGTAATTCAAGGTGCTTTACATGATTAGGGGATACAAAAAATACTAGTTAAACACAGATAAAGCATATAAAGTAAAAACAGCAATGAAGCAACAAGCACACACAGAAAATATGATACATGAAAACATTACTCAAAGGCAGTTCTAAACAGATTAGCTTTTAGCGGTGATTTAAAAGAACTCAGTGTTTCAGCAGCTTTGCAGTTGTGTGGAAGTTTGTTCCAGATTAGAGGAGCATAGAAGCTGAAAGCTGCTTCTCCATATTTGCTTCTAATTCTAGGGATGTTGGGTAGACTGGAATTAGAGGACCTGAGTGCTTAAACTAATACAGAATATAGTGGGTGTTTTTCTTTATTTTGAATTAAGTGTATCCATTTGAATCAAACTCTACATAAATAAATGTTAGAGATAAAATTTCTATAACTTGTACTAATTAATATGTGATTTTAGCAACTGGATTAACAATTGTTGCTTTTCTGTTTTAAAAAAAGCTATTAGTATATGTTGTACATTTTTATTTTATATTTTTTCCAATTTAAGCAATCATACCATGAACTTCTCATACCGGAAAACCAAACAAGCAAACAAACAATTAAAAAAACTAGTAATTGGGGTCTGTACTAAGGCAGGAGATTTCCTACAGATACACTGCAAGCCAAAGGTTTGGAAGCAGGAGCGGTACAGGCCAGACATTCCTGTTTCTGTTCACAGAGTTTTTTTTGGAGCTACAGCATGTATAGACTTTTCTTTTATTGGCATGCACTATTGTACTCAATTTGCCTTTGGGCATACATTCATGTTACCGGACCATTTCTGAATGAACAACTAACTGAAAGAAGGGCTTGGTTCTAGGGTTTATATATGTACAGAGTCACAACTTCAGTACAAAAGCAAGAAACAGTTCAAAGTTTGACGGTCATAAATGGTGTTCTTAAAGCCAGACAAGGTTCTTTGAGGTTGTTATATGTAAGACAATCATAGTTGTTTTGTTGGAAATGAAAGAAATGAAACAATCATCTTTTTATACAAATCTGATCTTGCTTACAAGTTTCTGACCAGCAGTATAGTTAGGATTTCATTTAGTTTGCATCACAATGAGAAATGAAAACATTTTACTGAAAGAAACACTGTTTTCTGGGTTTGTGAAATGCCATCGCTGACATCTTCTCTGCGTGATATTTCTTTAAAGAGATGTTGTGTTTTGTCCTATATTCCTCAGTTTTAATTGTAAAACAACAGGACTGACAAACAATTACTATAGCTAACAAAACGGATATTAAAGGACAAGGTGACAAAAACTTTATTCAGTTCCACTGAATGTTCTTATGCTCTTAATAAATAACAAACCAAAAGATAGCACATGTATTTTTAATCCGAAGAGTTAACACTAAACTAGTAAGTGTAATATGTTTTTTTCATTATCTATATCATTATCTACATGCATTCCAGTCACACATGTAACTGTTGATTAGTTCCCTTATGTCTTAGCAACATACATTTTTAAGATAACCGCTGCATTGCAGTGAAAAGGAAAACTGTTTTGTGTTACAAAACCTTGCGGAAAATTTTTTTTGTTACAAACATACAGCATTACTTTATATCCTAACCCAGCATCTCTGAGTCCTCCGGCTATCATGAACCATTAAAGTGCAACTTTTATGCCCCTTACAGATCGTTGTTACTCTCCAAAAGTACACGACTGGTGTCACATGAGAACAGATTCTCCCCTGATTATAACTTCTTTTATATTTTTATATATTTAATGTTTTAGTTTTGGTTCAATGTTTTCAAAAACCCCTGGCTTTTTCAATGAAAAGACTTCAGCTTTGTAGGTTGAACCCAAAAAGGACTTGGAGTTTAAAATGAAAGAAAGCTAATATAAAATTTGGGATTAAAACTTGATTATCTTGACTGATGAGAGTGCGGATTTAAACCCCGCACCCTGAAAAGTTGTTTTGCAGTCCAATGGAAATTGATCAGCACAGTCCTCCTCTCCTTCCATTATTTCTCCTCTGTATTCAAGCATTCTTCCTAACTGGACAGCAAACAATTGGAATGCAAACAGTGGCAGCTGGTGTCCTGTCCGCTCGCTGAGGAGAGCGACACCATGAAATAAAATGAGAGAAATTGCTAAAAAAGAAAACGAAAAGCCTCCAATGCTCCACTTGGAGGGAAATCAGCCCCTATTACTGGCTAGATCAAAGCAACTTCCCCAAACACAGCTATTTGAAGAAAAAATATGACAGCGTTGGTGCAAAGACTGCTAGAAAGCGGTAGACAATAACTACCAAGCAACACTGAATATGACTGAGGAGAAAAGACTGAATTCCTCATTTTGCAGTGAAAAGAACTGAGCTTCTTTGATGACTGAAGTGGCTTCTGTTTAGCTGGACTCGCCTGAGCTGCACCACGATGCCTTTGACTTCTCCTGATTTTGGTTTTCCTTACAGGTAGAAGCAGCTCCACAGATATTTTCTGTGCATATCACTATGGAGCTGGGTAAACCATAATTAACAACCCATCAATAATATATTCATAAACATTTATCAATTGTAGCTCTTTAAAAGTAAATGTATTGATTGATGTGAGACAGATCAAGAAATGCTGAGAAACAGAAGAAGAAATGCTTTTCAACCTGGCTTTGAACTTGGAAATGGGGAGACTTTGGCTATTCCACAGCCTTCAGATGCACTTCAGCCTGCAAGATACTAGATGAATTTTGTCTCTGTCGTCAATGCGTTGTCGCACTGACTAGGAAAGGGTCATAGTTCTGAGCCGTGCATTTCTTTAGCTCTCAGTAGTGATGACTTCATGGGATAAAATACTAATTAAACTGTTTCTCACTGAAATGACAGAGTTGTGACTGGTATTAATTAACTCTCCTTCTGTATTTTCTTTGTATCTGCTTGCCGTCCTCTCTGTCCTGCTTCTGGTGGGGGTTTCTCACATGGAGTGGGTTGCTAAAAAGGAGTGCTCCACTGTCACTACATACTTGCTCAGAAGAAGAGAAATATCCGCTTCGTATCATTGAGTTACTCTATAATGTAATCTATATAATACGCATAAAAACACAGTTTACTTGAAAGTAAATAGAATTCTGCTGAAGCCTATACCTAAATAATAATAATAATATATATATGGTCTAGATGACATAATAAGTGTATCATTAAGTAATAATGTACCTACAGGAGTAGGAATAGTTGGGTTTTTTCTTTTAAATGAAAGGCACTATATTATGCTCCACTTTTTTTTTTTTTTCTTTGTGGAAATACTGCAAAAGTGTGGTATTTTCACTCGAGACGATCATATCAAAAAAATGTCAGATTTGACGACATCCTACTATAATTATGACTGCTTTGAACATTATGCCACTAGATTACCCAATTGGATTGTACTGAAAAGCATTTGATTTAAATTGAATTTGGACTGAGCTGGATTCTAAATGACTGAATATAACTCTGGCCTGTTCCTTTTGTAAAGTGTCTTGAGATTACATTTGTTATGAATTAGGGCTACATATAAACATTAATTGAATTGAGTCATTTTATGCATTTCATTTAAAAATGATGTGAAATTGTTCAGAACTTTATTATGCCTGTTATCAAACATCATCTTAAACTTTCAGTTTAGCTTGTCCATCCGAGAACAATGCCTCTACACGGAGAAGGTGTTTAAATGTCAGGGTGCTCTACTTATCTCTTTTTCATTGAATAGTTTCAGGAATGACTCCAAAACTACAGCAAGGAATGTCTATAAGTGTTGCATCCACGTTAAACTAGAGGTCCAAAAAATGAAAACATGATTTAAACCAGGCTACATCTGTGCAATCATAAAGAATCGTAGAAACTGTCAAGAACATTTTGATGTAGTTGAAAAAAAATGGACAACTATTTTGTTTCTGCAATCAAATGCAAAGAAAGAAAACATATTTTTATCTTCAAAAGAATGTGGTTCAGTCAGTGGTGGATTTGTCAGATTTATAGACTTTTAATCAATGGGAAGATCAACAATACTGTCACCACAGAAAACCCCCAAGCTGAACTTAAATCGGCTTCAAAAAACTTTTGAAAAATGAGTGTCCAGGAAGAAAAGAACTTTGAGCACATTTGGATTACCAAAGACAACAATGAATTATCGACCCAGTCTCTGATTACACGCTGCGTATGTGCACAGAGGTACACATGGACTTGTGTGGTGCTGCTAAACAACCATGCAGTCCAAGCTGATGAGCAAGAATATCAATACAGTCTGTCTCTGCATGTGTGTGTGTGTGCGTGTTAGTGTGTGATATATCAATACCTTCTGTGTCTGTGTTTTGAACCCCTGCTGTGCTACAGACTGTGCTATTTGCAACTCTCACCAATCTACTTATGAATGCGTGGGTGTGTGTCTGTGTGTGTGTGTGTGTGTGTGTGTGTATTGGCCAACCAACTATTACAGCTGCCATGTGACAATCTCTCCTTTTTCCTTTGCATTGTGGCACTCACAAACAAAACTTATCTCACGTCTTTTTTAAAGTTTGTCCTAATGAAACAACTGTTATAAACATACAGCTGTGTTTATAAATGTAATCAAAAGCCTGGCCTTTAGAGATAGATCTAAGAACACTGCTGCATGTGTGCACTGTAGTGTGTGTGTGTGTGCATGTTTGTGTGTGTGTGTGTGTGTGTGTGTGTGTGAGAGAGAGAGAGAGAGAGAGAGAGAAAGAGAGAGAGAGAGAGAGAAAGAGAGAGAGAGAGAGAGAGAGAGAGAGAGAGTATCTACGTGTGTGTTCATTTGAGGGACATGTAGTCATAATGGCAGGGACAGCATTCACTTAACCCCAAACCGGCATGGTGAAATTACAGAGCATCCAAATTACAGCACTTATGTGAACATAGAGAGAGGGAGAGAGTAGACTTGGTCCTGACATGCATACACACATACGGACAAACGCACACACTGAGTGCATGTGAGCCCGGTGACTCAGCATGAGGACTGGTATTAAACCACAAGTGGACAAACTTTGTTTCAGCTCATTTTTCATTGCAGATTGCTGAACTTAATCACTGCTTAAGCAGCTGGGTTGTTTTGTTGTAACTAATGTTGGAACAGTCACATAGAGATCCAATTAGTTGTGGTAACATCAGACTGATTCAACTGTTGACGAGATCTGTACATTAAAACTCATTCCGTTGTAGCACATGGAGTCCATCCTGATCATCATATCAAAGGAAGGAATGGACTAATCTTTCAGGGCCATTTCAGGAACCAAACGAGTACAGGCCTTGGGGTATGTACTCAGAAATTACCCGGTAGAGGTGCTGGCTGGGACTTGTGGTTAACTCACACTGATTGGCTGTAGCTCAGTGGGAAGAGATATCAGCAGACGTCACCAAACAACCGGCTGGCGAAGCAGTTTATAACAACATAGCAAAGAGAAATGCGGCAACCATGCCTGCTTCGATCTCGTTATTCTCTGCTGCTTTTTGGTGCTGATCAGTGACGCCACTCACTGCCAAAATGGTCACAATATGCTGACATCTTAGCAAAGTTTTGGAGGGATGAAGACACAATGAGCTGAGTTAACCGAGCCCGTGTATTTTCCTTGTCACCTTCTCTCCTCCCAGAAATGTCCCGGAACTCGTCTAGTGGAAACAGGCCTAATGCTTTCAGGCCTGTTGCATCCAGGTTTGACCCTTATCTTGAAGTAAGCTTTTTAGGCACCCAACAGGGATGTGACGATAAACATAGCTCATGAGACGAGATGATTAACCGTTTTTCAAGGACAAGCCTGGATTTGAAACCTGAGAATCCACATTTTTGCAATTTTCATAAACAAGAGTTAATGTTCCGTGGATTGCCAAACTGACAAAAGAGTGGGTATAAGGCTAAACACACAGACACACACCCATATTTACAGTCTTCATTTGAATTGTTTTGGAATGTGGTAAGAGAGTCCGGGAGAAATGATACAACTCCACATGGAGAGCAGCAAACTCCAAATAAAAAGCCAATGCACATCCTTGCTGTCCTGCATTGAGACAGAACTGCTAAATCAGGTTAGTGACGCATCAGATTTGTGAGCCATAATTTTTGAGCACTGAGTCATTGCAAGTTTAGAAGTCTGACTTGTGATAGTAGAAAACTTTGCAGCTCATCATTCCACAAGAGCATACAGTCTTTGTCAATTCAGTCAGACAACACAAACAGATATGTTTTTAGTGCATACCTTTAATAAAGCATATGGTTTCTAAAAGATTTAAAGTTTCATTTCATGAACAAGCTCCCCAACATGACATGGAGTGATGCAGGTGTCTCAGGCATTAAAACTGCAAATGTTAGATATGAAACAACCAAAACTACGTTAGGAAACAACAAATGTGCAAAATGATCATCACCTGTCTTTGGTGTGTACTTTAATTTGCATCTTTAAAAAAAACCTGGTAAAAACCAGATCAAACTGTAAAACCAAATTACTTACAGAAGTTCCACTTTCTTTTTATCTTGACTGTATTCTGCTTTCTTTCTTATACATTTATGTGAACACAAAATGTGTAAAACAAAATACTGCAAAATACTAAATGTAGGAGCTTAACATTACATTAACTCCTATTTTTGACATTTTACAAAAACATTAGTATCATGATTTGAAAAGAAATGCATATAAACATTCTACATTATTTTGTAGAATAACATTAAAATTAATGCAGTTTTCACTTTCCGCAAGTAATGTTTGGTGACATTTATTTTGTGGAGAAGTACTGGTTGACAGAGTCAGGTGTTACATTAATAATCTAAATAAAATAATAATAGCTTAAATTAGAGGTGACCTACCAGCAAAAGATTTTACAGTTAATAGTATAGTTTTAAAAACAATAAGTGGTAGAATATTACTACATTACTGGGGCAAGTAAGAATTAAAGATATTTTATGTAATTATTTTTTTCAACTCTCATGCCTCTCCTGACTTGACCTCTCTCCACACCAATCAGGCTTTTACTGCACGATACTGATTTCTGTCTTTCTTTAAAGTCTAATGTCCCCATTCAGATTTTTTGTTGACCATAATATGACAGAAAAGAAAATGGGCTGCAGGTCTTTTGATAGAGGTGACAGTGTTTAACCTCACAGAAAAAGAATACTTCACCCTTCAAAAAAGTGCATCAAAGTACGAGCTGGTGGATTACTATATTTACTTACACTTTAGTGACTAATAAACCAAAAAACCTGAAAAGCTTCATTTAGTTTTGACTAAAACTATGCTAAAACTAACTTTTTCTGAAAACACTCACATACACAAAGATGGCCACCTATTTCTTTAATCCCTGATAAGACAAGAACACATGCTGAGAGGAACCAGATTCTCTTTAGAGCCACAGAGGTTTAAAGGCTGTCGGTCACCACACACACACACGCATATAACAACACGTTTCCACACCAAGCAGTGTGGTATTGAGTGATTTGCAGGAAACTGCAACAGCTGCCAAGCAGGACAATTCAGTCATCAGTGTTTGTGTGCGAGTGTGCGAGTCTTGCCATGTCCACAGTGGGAGATCACTCTGAGCCAAGCAAACACCTCAGCTGGCCGGAGGCCCACACACATACACACACACACACACACACACACACACACACACACACACACACACGCACGCACGCACGCACGCATACACGCACACTTACAACATAAACACAGGGCTTTGCTTCCTCTCGTCAGCTAATCCCTGTCCCACCCAATTGGTTCCATCCCTCCGTCTGTTCGTCCAAACTGAGTACAGGTGGCTTGTCCTCACTCTGACTCGCCATTTCTCTCCAATCGCCACATCCCTCCTTCTCTCAGTCTTTATTGTCAACCCTTATCTCTTCCACTTCCTGTCTTCATTTCAACAAAGCAAAAAAAAGGAGGGAGAGAGGAGATGGAGATGGAGCAGATAACATCCTGGGAGGGGTATGAGAAAAAGAACAGCCCAATGAAGGCCTGAATCACTAAAGCCCCAAACCCAGCCACCCACACACGCGCTCCTTAACGGCAACATGCGAACAAGCTGCGACTCAACCGAAGAAGCTGGGCTGTTGCCAAAAAAACCTTTATCTCGCCTGTTCTCTTGCCTTCATCCTACTGCTGCTCTGGTCCTTCCATCCCGAGCTCCCAAGAGGGCAGCGCTCAGCATTATCTCTTTAATTGTACTCATCTGACAAGGCCAATCAATACAGGACATATTTAATACAAGTTTATGACTATAGGCAATCAGCAACAGCAATAGCTTTTGCCTGTGGTGAAAGAAAAAAAGGAGAGGAAATATAAGCCATCCTGCTTTTAACACGAACAGCCTCCCACAATCTCCTAGTCAGACCTTGGAGAGAAACGCTATAAACTGCGACGAGAACACAGGAATTCAAAACTCCTCTCTCTCTCTCTCTCTCTCTCTTTCTCTCTGGTAAGAGAAGGCTTTAACTTCAAGGGGGTCTCGGGTGGATTTCGGCGGCTCTTTAAAGCGTTCGATTTTAGCACACAGACCACAAGAGGATTGCAGGATGGACTACGGCACTGAAGCAACGTTTGGCAGACATAATAAATAATTATATCCAAGTAGTTATTTTCAGATTTGAGTGTGATAAACCGCTCGCAGAACGAGGGAAAAAGGAGAAATAGATGCTTGTTGTGCCAATAGCGTAGCAACTTGACATACTTTGTACTTTACTTGTTCCCTGTCAAATTATTACGTTTTTTTTAAAAAAGTCAGACTTCTTAAATTTCTACTAATAAATACTTGTCGGCACCCCTGATGAACTTGTGTAAAAAGCGTTGAAATAAATGAATCTATTACTGTAGCTGCATAATCTCATGCTTGATATTTTTACAAAAATCCTTTTAATTCATATGTCCAGAGGGGAAAAATACCATATGAAAAAATAACTGTTTCCCCAAAATCAGCAGGGGCACTTTTAAATAACCCCTATAAAATAAATAATGCTGAGACATTTTTATTTTGTTTTGCAAGCTGATCCAAGATTTTCAGGAGGTCTAATTAGTAATCGATGAATTTATGTTCCTCTGGGGTATAAATCTGAAGTCTGTTTCTCTTGACTCAGTTGGACAAGTACTGATATTTTTCTTATTGCACGCACACTGAGAACAATGGTAAACCAAGGAGAAAATATCTCCAAAACTCAATTTTACAGACTTGCAGCAAAAAGTAGCTCTTTGAGTCACCAAGTCTCCATAACATCTACATGCTAACTGGTGATCTGGGAGTGATGAGATAAGGAACAAACACTTCAGTTAGGTTTAGTATCTATGTTATTTCATTTATTCTATATGTAGGAAAACATAACATGCCCACTGTTAATATGGTGGAGGATCTGTGATGCTGTGAGCCTGTCATTGATTAATATCAGAAGTTTGTAAAAACTCTAATCAAGATACAAAAGAAAGCAACAATGCTTCAGTTGGAAACCTTTGTTAGGGCTACCTTCAATTATGAAAGCTTGGATAAAGCAATAATTTCATTACGTGATTTTTTAAATTATTATTTAAAGGTAGATTTTTCTTTATAATGTTCAGTGAGAGATTCTAAGGCTGAAATGAAAGAGGAAACTACTTTAAGGCTTCACACAAAACCTTAACTAAGTGTCAGTAAATTTAGCCAGTTCTGAATAAAGGTTTTACTTTTTTCGTTTTGTATGTCTACATTTCTCCGCTGGTCTGTGTCTTACAGGATCAAAAAGCTACCGGACAAAGTCCCCTTCTGCACCCTTTCACAGCCTTGTCTGCTTAACAAAAAGTGTGGGCTTGATTCATTAGAGCTGCAGTCACTACACCCTGAGAGTTTTATCGATCACCCCCCGATGCTTTATGCAGGCTGGAGGAAAAAAAAAAGAAGAGCTGAGGAATGAGACACTTGGAAAAACAGAAGAAAGGTGGAGAAAAAGAATAAGTCAGAGAGGCAGGCTGAATATATGGCTCAGTTAATGCAACGCGACCAGCTGTTTACCTGCCTCTTTAAATTCATTCGAGTGTGCAAGGGGAAGAAAAGACCCTCCATTTGTTAGAGGAGAAGACCCACGACCCTCTTATACTCAATAGAAATATCCCAGCAGTGTAAGCTATTTCTTGTGGACTCTTCTGATAAGTTTAACTGGTCTAACTCAAAACCCAGTGTGCTTCACAGGCTTATGAACATGATGGAAATTTTGTTTAGTCAGTTGAAAGGACTACTTCTTTTATTTTGCTCTGCAGAGAGATGTGTTGAAGATTATGATTGTCAGGAGTTTCTTTTTATCATACGGCAAAACATCTTTTTTTGCTGAACTAAGGTATACATTAAAAATAAGTTAATTTTTTATTTTCCATCTCAAATTTATACAGGTTAGCCTTGTTGAGATTTACAATCTCGTTTCAAGAGGAACCCATTCACACAATCAGACAATTCACAACTGTTAGAATAACACCAAGAAGAGGGGTAACTAAAGTACTAAAAGCAGGAGATGTCCAATGAACTTCCAAGTATTCTGTGCTTTTAATTTTGCATTATCTGTACAGAGTAAATGTTTATCCTACCTACAATAGGCACATTTCAACTAACAGAACTTCAGGGTAATTTTACTGGACTTTCATCTGTTGGCCTGCTCTTCTCAGCAGTCACGTCTCCATACAGAATTGGCTGTTTAGGGAATTAGCTAAGACATCTGCATATCACAACCATTTCAGCAGAGAGTAGAGTCAATTATCAGTGCCAAAACGCGTCCATAGCAGCAGAAAGAGCAAGAGATCAAATGGAATAAGCAGTGAATGTATCTGCGTTTCTGTTTGCAATGTTTTTATAACCAGCAGCTCTTCCAGCTCTACAAAGCCAGTTGGCGAAGTTGGCTCATTTTCATCTAAAATACAACCAATCAGCATGACTTAACCACAGCTCCCACCCAGCGACTCTACCGGGCCATTTCCAAGTACATACCCCAAGACTGGTACTGTGACGTTCTGGTAAAATTACCCTGATGTCCCGATAGTGGGAATGCGCCAATTTACTTGAAACAAGTGCTTTTCGAACTTTACAGTCTTAACCCCACTTTAAGAAAAAAAGAAAGAAAAATTGCACCAAATTAACATTTAGCTAAAGACAAATTAAAAATAAAAATAAGAAAAACAATACACAATTCTCATTCCTTTTGTTATTTTGTCTCTTTTTGTTCCTATTTTTTATTTGAGGTTATAAAAAAGTTTAATAGTTTTTTTCTGTCTGTGTTTTCTTGTCCTTCAAAAAGTTTTTCAAAAACAGAAATAGAAAGCAACAGAACCTTCCTAAATTGACACTGTCTGTCCATTCATCTGTCCGTCCATCCATCCATTTTACATCGATTAACTATCATGTTCCATCTACCCATCCCTCCGCAGTGTCCTACAATTACTCATGAACAGGAGATATAATTTGGTTCTAGTGAGATAAAATTTTATCTAATCTAAAAACAAAATATGCATTTGAAGGGTTTTGTGCACCTTTAAACGGGTTTGTCTTTGTTATTTGTATCAGCAGACATTAAACAGAGCAAAGTGAGGTATTTTCTCTCAAAAAAGGGGTTTAAAAAAACAAACAAGTAAGACCATAAATCTTCCTTATTGCTTCTCCACTATCTCCACGTGAAACCATGTAAAATACAGCATCAGTGAGCCTGTGAGCGGTCAGCAGCCGCCTGAGCATATGGTCCAGACAACGTTTGTGAATGATAAAAGGCCTCGCATTTGTGTGTGAAGTGGTATTCATTTCTGCGTACACAAACAAACTGTGATACAAGCTTGGGGCCTGGCCAACAGCAGAAGACAAAAAAGCCAGTAAATAATTGAGAAGTGTGAAAAGCAATGAAAGAAGAGGGGGGTTAGGTTGAAAGGGGATGATGGGTGAAGCAACAACACGTTCAGTTCTTTTGGAGGTGTTCTTTGTCGAATATTCACTAACATCTGAGCAAGTGTGTTTCTGATGATCTTTTCTGCCATAGTGATAGTAGTGAATTGTGGTTTCCTTGTGTCTGAGCATCGACTGTTCATCAATGTTTTTTGAGGGTATGTATGAGAGAGAGAGCTAGTTTTCATGTGTGTGAATCAGGGATAGAGAGCCCAAAGATGCTCCATTAGTGATTTGGTAAGTGGTGTGGGGGGCCTGGCATTCCCTTCAGGCTCAGTATGGCCTAAGTGCTGCACCTCACAGACTCCCAAACCCAAACCAAACCTCGCCCTTATGAGCACAGCCTGGATGCAACCACCACCCCCACCCCGTCCTTTCCCTCTCTCAACCAACTCTTATCCCACCTAGGACGACCTAAAAGTGCCTCACAATCCAACACACATACACACACACGCACGCACACACAGACGCATACACTCATAGTCCACTAATGACCAAGCTCAAACAGCTCCCAAACAACTCTGAAAAGCTATTAAGAGAGGGCATTTTGATGGGGAAGTGATTTTTTTTATATGCCATTAAAAGCCATGGATAAAATGGGCATTCGCGTAAATACAGCCACAGGTCGGAAGGGGGATAGCCAAACAGCGATAATTGACAAACCCTACTTTCCCCTGAGGTAAACTTCGAGGAGTGTCCACACTTTGCTTTATGTTCAGACCATCCGGTGGGTTCTTTGGTTTCCTTTGACTTTGTATAATATTATAACTTTTTGTAACTTTTTAAGTGAGTTTTTGTTTTTACAAACATTCTGCTTAGTCTTACAGTGAGTTGGAAAATTATTTATAAAACTGTCATGTTTCTGTATTTTTATTGTGATTTTGTTTAAAGAACAAGCATAAAGTTACAATAAGAACGTGGAAAATTATGCATGGTTGTTGTTTTTTTGTTGTTGTTTTTTTTACAAACATCAATACCATTTGTTTTAAGAGTACCTTCAGTCACCCCTTGGTAGAAGTGCCTTTCCCCACAATTAAAGCTGGATGTCTTTTGGCCATTTCTCTACCTGCTTCTGCCCATTTTCTTGTACAAAAGCTCAACCTCAGGCAGATTTTATGGAGAGCAATGGACATAAATTTTTAAATCAACACATTTACCTTCTTTGATCCTCTCAAAGTAGTTCTGGTTGTATGCTAGGTTTGTTGTCCTGCTGGAAGTAAAACCATAACTTTAG